>PITA01004182.1:0-127082 GCA_004023965.1 Spilogale gracilis
TATTTCACTCAGCATAATCTCTTCCAGTCCAGTCCATGTTGCTACAAAAGTTGGATATTCATCCTTTTTGATGGAGGCATAGTATTCCATTGTATATATGTACCACATCTTCTTTATCCATTCATCTGTTGATGGGCACCTTGGCTCTTTCCACAGTTTGGCAATTGTGGCCATTGCTGCGATGAACATTGGGGTACATATGGCCCTTCTTTTCACTACATCTGTATCTTTGGACTGCAATTTGTAATGCTTATTAATAAAGTTGTCATTTACTCATCCTAAACCCTGTATTAAAAGATCTGTCTGGTGTTAGGCTGTGTATTGAATGGTTCATACTATCCAGGGGGGTCTCTCTCTACTCTCAGAGTAGTTATAATCTGAACAGTAAAGCCTACAAAATGAAGAATCTGTAGATTCTAATTAATGGTTTTAGTAGAAGAACATTATGCTGCTAGTAGCATATGTGCTTTGAGTTTTTCTTATAAGGGTGATTCAACTCCCTTTAATTCACTTCCGTTTAGGCTCTCTTATTCATTCAGCAGCTGCCCATTGTGTACAAGACACTGTGCTGGGAGGCAGGAGGAGAGGGTTACCAAAAAACAATCCTGCTCTTGGGATGCTTACAGTTCAGAGCAGTGGTTCTCAGTCCAGAGCAGTTTTGCCCCTTAGGAGACATTTGCAGTGTTTGGAGACATTTTTGGTCATCACAACTGAAGGAGTGCTATTGGCATCTACTGTGTGGAGGCTAGGATGCTGCTTCACATCCTGCAGTGGGCAGGAGAACTCCCCCACCGACTTCCTACACTCCAAAAATTAGCCCCCCATGTCAGTCGTATCACGGTAGAGAAGCCCTGGCCTAATAGGGAAGGGAAAATGTAAACATAGCAATTTTTAAAAATTAACATATAATGTATTATTTGCTTCAGGGGTACAGGTCTGTGATTCATCAATCTTACACAATTCACAGCATTAACCATAGCACATACCGCCCCAGTGTCCATCACCCAGCCACCCTATCCCTCCCACCTCCCTCCACTCCGGCAGCCCTCAGTTTGTTTCCTGAGATTAAGAGTCTCTTATGGTTTGTTGCCCTCTCTGGTTTTGTCTTGTTTCATTTTTCCCTCTCTTCTCCTATGATCCTCTGTCTTTTTTCTCAAATTCCTCATATCAGTGAGATCATATAATTGTCTTTCTCTGATTGACTTACTTCGCTTAGCCTAATACCCTCTAGTTCCATCCACCTTGTTGCAAATGGCAAGATTTCATATTTTGATGGCTGCACAATATTCCATTCTATATATGTATGTGTGCGTGCATGTGTATATATAAATATATATATTTATATATACACACACAAACATACCACATCTTCTTTATCCATTCATATGTTGGTAGACATCTAACCTCCTTCCACAGTTTGGCTATTGTGGACATTGCTGCTATAAACAATGGAGTGCATGTGCCCCTTTGATCACTACATTTGTATCTTTTTTTTTTTTTTAAGATTTTATTTATCTGACAGAGAGAAACACAGCCAGAGAGGGAACACAAGCAGGGGGAGTGAGAGAGGGAGAAGCAGGCTTCCTGCCGAGCAGGGCACCCTATGTGGGGCTCAATCCCGGGTCTCCAGGATCATGACCTGAGCCCAAGGCAGTTGCTTAACCAACTGAGCCACCCAGGGGCCACCTCTACATTTGTATCTTTAGGGTAAATACCCAGTAGTGCAATTACTGGGTCATAGGGTAGCTCTATTTTCAACTTTTTGAGGAACCTCCATACTGTTTTCCAGAGCGGCTGTACCAGCTTGTATTCCCACCAACAGTATAGGAGGGTTCCCTTTCTCCGCATCCTGGGCAACACCTGTCATTTCCTGACTGGTTAATTTTAGCCTTCTGACTGGTGTGAGGTGATATCTCACTGTGGTTTTGATTTGTATTTCCCTGATGAACATAGCAATTTTTAATCCAAGGAGATGTTTAGAGTGCCCTGGGAACTTGCTAATGAAACTTTGGCTGTGATATTGTGATTTATAATAAGAAATATATATTTGGTCTTCATAAGAAATATCTATTTAGCAGAGCTCCTAAAACCCTTGGAATTTCCTGTGAGGAGGAAGATAAAGTTGTCTTTTGTTATGTTAATGAGGCGACTCTTGGAAAGTGCCTAAGGATGGGGGCTGGTTTGACCCAGGACCCAAGCATTTAATTAGAGGGTTGGAACTCTCAGACTCACCACCTACCCCACTCTCATCTCCTGGGAAGGAAGAGAGGCTGAAGATTGAGTTTAATTCCAGGGGCTAATGATTTCATCAGTCATGTCTGTACAGTATAGCCTACATAACCCAAAGAATGGGGTTCGGAGAGTTCCTGAGTTGGTGAATGCGTGCAGATTCAGGGAAAATGGTGTGATCAGAGAGCCCAGAAGTTCTGAGTCATTCCCAGCTGCCTTGCCTTATGCATCTGTTTCTGGGTTGTATCCTTTTATAATAAATTGTCCATCTAGTAACTATTAAAATGTTTCTCTGAGATCTGTGAGCAGCTCTAGCAGATTAATCAACTGAAAGGAGGGGGTTAGAACCTCCAATCTGGAGCAGATCAGTCAGAAGCACAAGTGACAACCTGGACTTGCCATTAGTGTGTGAGTTGAGGATGGCGAGCAACCCTATGAGAGCCGATAATGTCTTCAGGGAGATAGTGTCAGAATTGGGTTGAGTGGTAGGACACCCAGCTGGTGTCAGAGAATTGCTTGGTGGTGTGAGAAAACCCACAAATAATTGATGTTAGAATCATAGTGGTCCACAACAAGTAACATCATCAGCTAGCTTGTTAGAAATACAAAATTGAAGAGAAGATAGAGGCCACTCTTAAGGAGAAAAATTCAACTGAGTAAGTTTTTAAAATCTCATTGGCTTTATTCAGCAACTCTTGAATCAGACAACATCTCATCTAATAGATAAAAAGGAACTCTGAAAAGCCTTATGAGGCTAGAGTTCTCACTATTATAGACCAAAGTCAGCAGGAACAAGGAAGTTCTGCTAGGCATGTACTGATTGATTAAAGCAGGGTTACTTTGTTTATGTGGAGCAAAGGAAATCCTGGAGCCAGGTCAGGTAACTTGTGCTGATTGGTTGACCTAGGCCTGCCTTTTTACAACCAGGCATAGAAACTGAAGTTTTTGGTTTGCTGATGTGAGGCTTAGCATGAGCAACTCCATCTTGGGCCCAGTCTTGTTTCCTTTATACCATTAAGATGTGTTTACTATAGGGGTGCCTGGTGGCTCAGTTGGTTGAGCGACTGCCTTCGGCTCAGGTCATGATCCCGGAGACCCGGGATTGAGTCCCACATCGGGCTCCCTGCTCGGTGGGAAGCCCGCTTCTCCCTCTCTCACTCCCCCTGCCTGTGTTCCCTCTCTGTCAAATAAATAAAATCTTTAAAAAAGAAAAAAAAAGATGTGTTTACTATACTCTGTAGTCAGTGTGTGGCCTCGGTTTCCTGAACAATGTATTAATATTAATTTTTTTTCAGAGGAAAAACACCATGAACAAGTAAAATGATGGGAGAAAAACTGATTAGATATTCAAAAGAATTCCAGTTGCCAAAAGCTCTTATACTCATCTGTACTGAAAGCCAAAAACCCCATTCTGAAAGTAAATAATGAATGATTTATGATTTCTAAATCTTCTATTCTAGAACCTCATTTTTACTCAGGCAATGGGAAATATTTTTCCATTGATTCCACTGGTCTTTGGTGCATATAATTCCCTATTTCATGTTAGTAGATAAAGTGGACTCAGTATTTTCTGTTGTAAATGATGTACATATTTGTCCAACAAAATAGGTGGGTATATTATTACTACATTGTGGATAAAAAACCTAAGGACATTCCACCATTGGGCTTTCTTTTTTGGCAAGGTAAAGGAGTCTTCTACTCTCGTTGTTTCATAGGAAGGAATTGATGTGGGAACTCTGCTGAAATCAACCTGCAATACTTTTCTGAAGACCTTGGAAGAATGCATGCAGATCGCAAATGCAGCCTTCACCTCTGAGCTACTCTATCGCACTCCCCCAGGTTCACCACAGTTGGCCATGCTCAAGTCCAACAAGGTAAAAGCCAGTGCAGCTTGGTAGCAGCAGGACATAATGAAAAGCTTAGAAGTTAACAAGTGATGTAATGAACCATGTTATCCATCACCCTTTGGTGACTGAGAAAGACATTTTTTTAGTGGTCTTCCCTTTATGTCCAGTTACGTATTTCTGCCCTCAGTCCTCCATATCCATTTATTTTTAGCAGTTTTTCCTCTTAAACCTATCTTTGATGTAGCTAGTGTCTTTTCAGCCTCCTTGTCCAGTAAATCTTGCCAAGATTTGTGGTGACCATCTAACTAACTTAGTTTTAGCCTAAGTTTAAGCCTAACTTAGTTTTACCCTTCCAGGCAGCCAGTGGTATTTCTTTTCATGATGTATAACTGGACCACTTTACCTAAACCTCTCAATACCTCCCTCATTGTCAGAGGTTAACGTCAAAACTTCTTAACCCATTCCTACACCCCCAGCCTCTTGGTCTGTCATTACCTGGCTGAACATACTAACTGTGGTTGGCTTCCCTGACATCTTCACACCATCTCCCAGTGCCAAGAACGCTGTTCTCATTTATCTTCCCCTCATTAGCACTTCCCCATTCTTCAGTATTTCATCTCTCCTTACCCGAATCCCTACGTTGGGCTAGGAACTCCTCCTCTATGCATACTCTATTTTAGGGTTACTCGTACTGAAATTACCGTAAGGGTAGGAACCCCCATACTGTTTATACTTTTAGTGTTTGAGACAATGCTGCATCATAATCTTTTAATAAACATAGCTATAATTATGAGAAAGCCAGCCACCAAGGGTTTGGCTATGGTAATTAGATCCTTCAAAAGAGCCATCTTCCTTTTCCTTAGAAATCTGAGTACACTTATTTGAAAAAATACAAAGGACTGGTTGAGATCAATGACTTCCTTCTTTTGGGAGGATCTAAAATTGTTCCTCTTGAGTGAGGCAGCTATGATATGGTCATATTTGCCACTTTTATATGTGATGAAACTCTAAATATGCTCTGTTGGAAGTTTAACATGAAGCTTTCTTTTTTTTTTTTTGCTTCTTTTAAAGATGAAACATCCTATTATACCGATTCATAATTCATTGGAAAGGTACAGTAACTATTTTGGTTTTTTCTTCTTTCTAAAAATAAATATTTTTTTATAGTTTGTTTAAAAAAGATAAGAATATTTTGATCATGATTTGAGATGACACCAGAAGGAAATAGTATCTGATTTCCCTCTTCGGGGTGAGCTCGAAGCAATGCCAGCCTTTCACTCAGCACAGACTACCTGGGAAGATGTTTGCATTTTCCCTCAGGTATGGAGGGAACCATCCCATGTAGTAACTTTTAATTGCTCTAGTGTGCTGAGGGAGGGATTGAACCTCTTTTGTGGGGGAGCCAGACATTGACTTAAGTGTGCTTTGATCTTATCCAGAAAAGATAGTACTGTTTTGTTTTATTTAAAAAATAAAAATGTTTGGCAGCCTTACAGGTTAAAAAAAAACAACTTTATCAAACTCTAAACTAGTTCTTCCTCTAATTGCTCCTTCAGTTTTAGAAAAAAAGTACACGTTTACCTAGTTGTGTTCCTATCATTTGGGGTCTTTATTCAGTTATTTTATATAAGTATTCCTGTATTTTGACATACTCCATATATTTGTCCTTTTAAATTATTATTTAACATTTCATCTCTTTGTATATTATTGTTTGCTTTAATACAAGGATTATTCCAGTTTGGTTAACATTTTTATCTTGTTCTAAGTATTTCTGCTAGAAAAAATTATAGACTTTTTCTCATGATATTTCTTCAATAAATACCTACATTTTTAATTGCTAAGTTGAAATATGGCATTTCTTTAGAAAAAATGCTTTTCCTGGAGTCACCATATAGCTTGAATCCTTTCCTTTTGTTTTTTATTAGGCGAAAATATTTTTGGTCTAATTTGGTTGGATCTAATCACTCACAAGATGTTATGATTGTCCCTTCAACGGAATTAGCTGTTCCACTTGCATTTTTAAAAAGCCTTTTCTGTTACCCTGAAGAGCAACAGATCCTCAGGAGGTATCCTGTCTCCTCCTGGGCTTTTTCTATTAGACATACTTTGCAGGGAGTATTCTCCCCTGACCACAGCATGTAGCTTCTAGACAGTTAACTGATAGGCAAACACATAGGAGTGGCCAGTGATTTGGAGAGCTGAAGAGAGAAAAGCTTCCCAGGGAGAAGCTGATGAAAGTGAGAAAAATGTTAAATGTGTACGTGTAGGAAGCTGATTGAAAACCAAAGAGCTGTCAGTGACTATTTCCTGTTGCTGGTGGGGAGCAGGAAGTTTGAATCACCTGAGGGTCCATGAGAAGCCAGGAATGGCTCTTTGATTTCAGAACCTCTGTTGGGGGACAGGCCTGCTCCCATCACAGGCAGATACCCCTCTAGGAGGCAGGAAGCTGAGGGGTTTGGCTGATGCAGCAATACTGGTTTTTAATCACTCTTAAAGGGAGATGGTGCTTGTGAATCCCTCTCTCCTTTCTCAGAGTAAGATCTACATAGGCAGTCTATTTAAGATCAAATAATTGGACTTTGGCTTTTCTCCTTGTAAAAATTTTCAGGCAAATGGAGTTGAACAGTTGTGAAAATGGATCTTTACATATGGAAATAAATGCTGATGAAGAAATCCTAATGAAAAATAAGAGCTCCTTATATTTGAAACCTGCAGAGAGAGATTGCAGCACATCAAGTAAAGAAAATACAGATGATAATATAACAGGTAAAAACAAAAGTGAGGTCTGAAGCAAACCATTGAACCCAAATCATTGATCTTGGGAATCTGATTGTTTATCCATGTGACACTTGGTAGAGATTGGCCTCAAGATAGTATTCTAGTAGTTCCTAAGGCACACGTTAGCTTGATAACACAGGTCACTTGACCACGTTGTGCCATCCCATCTGACCCCGTTGTGAAAAAGTCCTGGGATTGTCTCTGCTCAGCAGGGAGTCTGCTTCCCCTCCTCTCTCTCTGCCTGCCTCTCTGCCTATTTCTGATCTCTCTCTCTCTGTCAAATAAATAAATAAAATCTTAAAAAAAAAAAACAAGGCAGCATGAAGAGGACTTTTCCCACTCACTGTTCTTTACCTGTGATGTCTGTGGGCTGCAGTGAGCAGCTGCTGTCTGTGCTGACTTTGTATAAAATACAAGTACTTCACTGGCCTTCTACTCGAAGTCTCAAGATCCTTTGAACTTAACTATGACTTAACAGAGTATAAAGGTCTGGCAGTTCAGGTTGCTGTCCTTGTTTCTGGTGAGGCCAGAGGATGGCAGAATTCACCAACCACCCATCAGGTTTTCACCCAGCCTTCTCTGTCCATTAAGCGAGAGTCACACATTTCAGGTAATAGCTTGTAGTTGAAAATGCCTACCTTTTAGATTTGCTAATTCCATTGGCTCTAACCACTAAAACCAGCTTCAGATCAGTCCAAGACAACCATAGTAGAACTTTTGTGTTTAGTATTTAATAAATATTTTGAAAATTTTAAACAAGTTTCTTGCTCATCTCCCCTGAAATAAGAGACCCTGTTTTTTCCAGGTGAGTTGGGGGAAAAGAAGATGCATTTCATGCCTGTTAATCTGAGGCAAGGAGTCTTATCCCTTGAGTAAATAATAAAGAAACAGTACTGTTATGTGACCAATAATTTTATTTCTAGGAATTTTTCTCCAGGGAATAGTCAAGTTAAGGGCAGATATCTGTGGGCAGGGATATTCTTTATGACATTATAATTGATTCTCATTATTCATGGTTGTGTTCTATAAAGTTACTGCAGACACTGAATTAGCAAATACTGAATCATTGCTTCTAGGGGAAATACAGAGTTTGGTTCCTACAAGCCTCTGTTCACATTTTGGTCCACTGATCAGTATATAGACTTGTTTTATGTTTAAAGACACCTTATTTAATATGCATTGTTGATTCATTAACAGACCCCATGGCCAACAGTACTATAACTTGTGCCTGAATGAAGTTACTTGACACATGTGTTTTCTCCATAAGGCACATCACAGCCTTCTTACACTTAGAAACCGTAGACTTGGGATGCCTGGGTGACTCAGTCGTTAAGTATCTGCCTTCAGTTCAGGTCATGATCCGAGGGTCCTGGGATCAAGCCCCGCATCAGGATCCCTGCTTGGCGGGAGGCCTGCTTCTCCCTCTCCCACTCCTCCTGCTTGTGTTCCCTCTCTCACTGTGTCTCCATCTGTCAAATAAATAAATAAAATCTTAAAAAAAAAAAGAAAGAAATATTAGGCAGCACTATATTTGGAGGCACCTGTAAACAGCAACATCAATAACAGAATGCTCAAAACATGACCCTACATAAACACAGTTGTGTATAGTATAAGAACTGAAGCAAGAAGGCAGATTTTTACCTTGTTTGACCTTCGCTGGGAGCATGTATGTCAGGCAACTCAAATGTTTCACCATCTACACATGTCTAGAAATGACTGCAAACATGCCATAAGCATTGATTTTAGGATTACAAATAAACTATCATGAGAAGGCAAATTCACAAATATGGATTGTGCTAATAATGATTGACTGTATTTATAACACTAAAATTTTAGGAACCACCTAAGTGCCTACCACATGAGCTTGATGCAATATATATGGTCATTAAAATCACATTTTAAAGAGTATTGAATGATAATGAGAATATTCCTGATAAACTGTTGAGTGAAAACAAGTGGGATACAAACTTATATATATTTAAACCCAATTTTGTTTGTGTGTGTATATAGTATTCACTGATTTCTATAAACTTGTGTGTTTTAGAAATATTCAACAAGGAATATATATTAATTTTGTAATATATAAATAATAATATAGTAATAGGTATTTTCTATGTGCAGTCCAAGGTGAGATCATGAACGAAGGAGAGGACAGCCTGGCAAATCATGAGAGCAGCTTAGCACAGCCTGCATCAAATTCCTCCAGTAGCTCCCCGGAATCCCACTGGGAAGAAGGCCAAGAAATCATCCCAACTTTCTTTAGTACCATGAATACCAGGTATTCTATACTTTCTAAAATCAGGGACAATTGGGTACTGCGTCCCTTCAAGAAAAATCAATTGTTGGTGTTCCTTTCAGGTGATGGCATAGTCTACCAGAACAGAGGATATGTTATACTAAGTATCTGCTTTACCTTTCTAAAGCAGTGAGGAACTGAATTATGAGACTAAACATGTTTTTAGCTTGTTTTATCTTTGGAAAATGATTTTATTGGACCATATTATAAGAGAAGACCAATCACTGAAATCAGGCCAAATGACTTGCTCTACAGAGGGGCAACTGTTTTCATGACTACCTCTGAACTGCAGAGAATGTTAATATGTTTGCAATCTTTCCCCTTTTATATCACCAAATTGTTTAGCTTTAGTGACATCGAACTTCTGGAAGATAGTGGCATTCCCACAGAAGCATTCTTGGCATCATGTTATGCTGTGGTTCCAGTATTAGGTAAGATTACTGCATTTGTGTTAAATTCCTTAGTCTCTAAAATCTGTCTCACTGCCGTTATTTTGTAATAGGAATATCCTGAACTGTATGTACAGTGAAATGACCCTTGGCTACCTTTCCATATCACCAGGCACATATAGTTAAAACTGTATGGCCTTGAGCATTATTGCATATTTGCTTTTTATTCCTACCTATAATTAAGTATTGGCCACAGTGTAGTGTAAGGAAAAACGGGAATTTTATTTTCGGAGAAATCCTACTTAAAAGCAAGATTAAAAGTAGTTGAGAAACAGACCTTCAAATCCATTGATATAATGATACCAGTTAAACATTTTTTTCAAAGATTTAAAAATTATATATATAAATTTAAATTCAAATTACATTTACTTTTTATATAGTGTCAGTAGAACCCCGGATCACTAATGTGTTGAAATTTGTTTTATGACCTATTTAACTATGCATCTTTTTTTAATTCATTTTTTGAAATTTTATGTATTTTTTTTTAATTGAGATATAACTTACATAGAACTTAAGTATTATCATCCAGTAAGTTTTGATAAACACATCTATGCCTTTGGAATCCATATAATCCATATCCCTATCAAGATGTAAAATGTTTTCATCACCCCGGAATGGCAACTATTTTGGCAAGGCAACTATTTTACTGATTTCTGTCATCATAGATTAGTTTTGCCTTTTCTAAAGTCTCATATAAGAGAATCATACTCTTTTGCATCTGTTTTAATCTCTCAGTTTAATGTTTTCATTCTTATTGTTACATGTATCAGTAGTTCCTTTTTATTAAAGAATAGTATTCTATTAAGGGAATATATAATTTGTTTATTCATTCTTCTATTGATGGATGGACATTTGGGTAGTTTCTTATTTGGGGCTATTATAAATGAAATTGCTCTGAATATTTTTGTGTCTGTGGGCATATTTTTTCATATATTGAGTAAACACCTAGGAGTAGAATTGCTGATTCATTGGGTTCATCTGTTTAACTTTATAAAAAGTGGTTACATAGTCATACAGTTCCAGCAGCAGTGTATGAGTATTCTGGTTGCTTCACATCTTCACTAACACTTGGCAGTATTGATGTTTTGGGTCTGGCTATTCCTCTGAGTGTTTTTTGTTTTTTTTTTTTAAAGATTTTATTTATTTGACAGAGAGAAACACAGCCAGAGAGGGAACACAAGCAAGGGGAGTGAGAGAGGGAGAAGCAGGCTTCCCACCTAGCAGGGAGCCCAATGTGGCTCTTGATCCTGGGTCTCCAGGATCATGACCTGAGCCGAAGGCAGTCGCTTAACCAACTGAGCCACCCAGGCGCCCCCCTCTGAGTGTTTAGTGATATCGTTGTAGTTTTAACTTGTGTTGGGGAGTAAGAAATTTACTCTGCCCTCAGAGTCCTTCTGGCTGGACCGAGAATCAAGTTGACATAACACAAAATAACAGGAAAAGATCCATTTAATTACGTACGTACAGACAATCGACACAGACATGAAATTACGAAGACAGGGAACATGAGGCTTATATGACTTCCTGAACTAAGGAAAGGGGTAGGGTTCTGGTGTGGGGGTGGATACAAAGGAGAGGAAAACCTTTAGGAAGATGAGAGGAGATCTTTGGAAAACCAACGCTGCCCTTTTATGCACATAAGTTTCTTGAGTAAAGAGAAATCTGTTAATTGCGTTCTTTCTGGGATAAGCTTTCCTTTCCAATGTAAATTTAAGCAGTGGAAGGGAAAGTAAAGAATGTTTCCTAAATCTGCTGGGTTTTGATTGGTTTTAACTCAAAATAACCTTCCTGTTTAAGTGGCCTACCTTAGGGGGCCCTTGGCCTCTATACTTCCTCAATGACTAGTGATGTTGAACACTTTCTAATACAATTATTGGCCATTGCTGTCTCCTTCATTGTGAAGTCTTTTCAGATCTTTAACCCATTTTTTTTTAAAGATTGTATTTATTTATCTGACAGAGAGAGAGATCACAAGTAGGCAGAGAGGCAGGCAGAGAGAGAGGAGGAAAGAGGCTCCCTGCCGAGCAGAGAGCCCAATGCGGGCCTCTATCCCAGGACCCTGAGATCATGACCCCAGCCAAAGGCAGAGGCTTTACCCACTGAGCCACCCAGGCGCCCCCTTTAACCTATTTTTTAAAGTTAGGTAATGTTCTTTGTATTGATTTTAACTATTCACTATATATTCTCAAAAGCATTCCATTGTAGACATATGCATTATGAATATTTTCCCCCAAATATGGCTTTCTTTTCTTGATGTCTTTGAAGAGCAGTTTTCATTTTCATGAAATCCGTGTATCTGTTTTCTTTATCGTTAGTACTTTCCATGCCTTAAGAAATCTGTGTTTATACCCAAGGTCATGAAGATGTTCTTATTGTGTTTTCTATTCCCTTTAGTCTTGATTTTATGTTTACATTTATGCATCTTGGAATTAATTTTTATATATGGTGCGAGGTAAGGGTTGAGATTTTTTATTTTTATGCTATGTGGCTGTTCAGAGACCATTTCTTGAAAAAAATATTATTTTCCCTTATATATTATTTTGGCAGCTTTGTTGGAAATCAGTGGACCTTTTAGGTGTGAGTCTGTTTCTGGACTGTGTCTTCTGTCCCAGTGATCTGCTTATTTTTTTTATGCTAATATTTACATTGTCTTACTTTTTGTGCCTCTATAATAAAGCTCGAAATCAAATAATGTAAGCCTTCCAATTTTGTTGTTCTTTTTCAAGATTTAGGCAATTGTAGGTTCTTTGCATGTCCATATAAATTTTAGCTTTCCAGTTTTTATTTAAAAAATATTGGGATTTTGATTAAGATTATATTGAATCGGTAAACCAATTAGGAGGAAGTTTACAGTTTAAACAACTTTGAGTCTTCTTTTTTTATATATAACAATTTTATTTATTTGACACAGAGAGAAAGAGATCACAGCTTGGCAGAGAGGCAGGCAGAGAGAGGGGGAAGCGGACTCCCTGCTGAGCAGAGATCCCTATGCGGGACTCAATCCCAGGACCCTGAGATCATGACCTAGGCCAAAGGCAGAGGCTTAACCTTCTGAGCCACCTAGGCACCCAATTTTGAGTCTTCTAATCCCGGATCATGCTATATCTCTCCATGTACCTAGGTCTTCTTTATTTTCACAGTGTTTTTTAATAGTTCTTAGGGTAGATATTGATATAGGAAAGATGTTAAGGTTTGAAGCCGATGGCCAAGAAAGAATTCTTGAGACAACTTTGGTGTAAAAATCTGGTTTTATTAAAGCATAGGGACAGAACCCATGGGCAAAAGGAGCTGCGCTGGGTTCATGAGGAGTGTCCATTATATACTTTGAAGTTAGGAGGGGCTTAGGGATAATGTAAGTCTCTAAGGAATTTTGAAAGCAACGTTTCTAGGACCTTGAGGGGGCTAGCTGTTGTTGGGAAAAGGTCATTTATTACCATCTAATAAAACCTTAGTCATGAAACCCTTCAGATGTATATCGGTGGGCCATACGCTTGGGGGATGATTGCCAACACGGATCTTGGGGAGTTAGAGATAAAGGAAGTTTCCAAAGGAATTTTTGTTTGTTCAAGTAGATTTACAGGATCCTGTTGGGGTGGGATGGGGTGGTGGAGTTAGGATTGCCTTTTGCCCTTAAGCTGCCCTTAACATGGAGGCAGCTGAGTCCTCAGAGGACTGTCACTCAGCCTGTCAAGGACTTGTCAGTGGGCTCTAGGTCATAGGAAATTTAATAATTTTTCTTCTGCCTTTGTTTCCTACCTCAGAGGTCATAGAGTTTTTGTTAGGGATATATTTTGGAATTTTATGACTCTTGATGCTATTGTAAAGAGTATTTATATTTCCAATTGTTTGTTGATAGCATACAGATACAAATGACTTTCCTGTTTGAGTAGTTTTTATAGTCATGAGTGAGTTCATTTCATCAAATACATTTTCAGCATTTATTGAAATTGTGGGGTTTTTTCCTGTACTTTTGTATATAATGAATTACATTGTTTGAATGAATTTACATCTATTATCTTGCTATTTGTTTCTGCCGTCTTGCTATTTACTTTTTGTTTTTCCTATCTATTCTTTGTTCCTTTTTTATTTCTCTCTTAAATTCTAGCCAATTAATCAATTATTTTTTATTCTATTTTGTTTTCTGTTTTAGCTTTTTAGCGACCTATATTTGTTCCTGCCTCCCCTTCCCCCTTTTCTTCCAATCAGTCAAGTATTTTTTAGAATTCCATTATTTTCTCTCTTCTGGCTTTTTAGCTCTACCCCTTTGTTATTTTTTTAGTTGTTCTTGCCCCACAGAAATATTTGAACCACATATATGATTTTAAATTTTCTAGCAGGCACATTAAACAGTAAAACAAAACAGATAAAACTATTTGTAAACTGATTTCAATAATGTATTTTATATAACCTACCATCTCCAAAATATTATTTCAATATGTAATCAATATAAAGGAATCATTAATGAGATGTTTTGCATTCTTTTTTTGATATTGAGTCTTTGATCTAGTCTGCATTTTGTGATGACCATATCTTAGAAGCCTTTGAAATTTATGTTTGGAAAATGATTTAAAAATAAAAAATAAAAGTTTGGGGGAGAAAAGCATGAGCATGCTAAAATTTTTGTTACTATAAAAATATTTGCCATTTAAGAAAATTGTTTTTTCAGAGATATTTTCAATCTTTTCTTCTAGACAAACTTGGCCCTACGGTGTTTGCTCCTGTTAAAATGGATCTTGTTGGAAATATTAAGGTAAATATACTAGCATGTCTCTATGGAGACCATACATTTGGAGGGAGTAGTGCACGAACTGTCATTCAGAAACACTCATGATTGTTGAGTTTTATACTCAAGATGAAAAGTATAGGCCAGCTGTGAGTAAGGTTCTGAGGCAGAAGAAAATATTTTAAAAAACAATATTTTAAAGCCTGGAGACTTTAATTCTAGCTTAAGCCTCATAAAAATTCTCAAATAAGAACATACTACCTTGAAAACACAAGAAAAAAGGTAATAGAGGCTTAATTTATTTTGATTTCTTAAAAGCCTGATTTCTTAAAAGCCTGCTTGACAAGTTTATCAGTCTCAACACTGTACTGATTTACTTGATAGCTTTAGCAGTTTTAACTTAGTTTGTTTCCCTGCTTTTCCTACAGAAAGTAAATCAGAAGTATATAACCAACAAGGAAGAGTTCACCACCCTCCAGAAGATAGTGCTGCATGAAGTGGAGGCCGAGGTAGCCCAGGTTAGAAACTCAGCTACAGAAGCCCTCTTGTGGCTGAAGAGGTGAGGCAGCTGGGATCAGGCAGCCGTTGAAATCCAGCTCAGTTGAAATGCTACCAGCAAAAAAGTGTTAGGCAAAAACTACTTCTGAGTGGAGTATCTAACCCAATAGCCTTTTCTAGAAGGCCTGATAAATAGAATACCAACTCTTCTTTTTCTTCGTTTCTGATGAACATTGTTAATATTAACAGTATATGTAACATAGGAAACTTAAAGGATGATAGAGTTGGCTTGTTCTCTTTAAGTCAGTGGATCACAAACTTGGTAGCATCCACGTCACCTGAAGGGCTTTCTTTCTTTCTTTTTAAAGATTGTATTTATTTATTTGACAGAGACACAGTAAGAGAGGGAACACAAGTAGAGGGAGTGGGAGAGGGAGAAGTAGGCTTCCCACCGAGCAGGGAGCCCGATGTGGGGCTTGATCCCAGGACCCTAGGATCATGATCTGAGCCAAAGACAGCTGCTTAACAACTGAGCCACCCGGGGGGCCCTCCCCCCAAGGGCTTTCTTAAAAACATAGATTGCTTCACTCCAGACTCAGACTTCTGACTCAGTAAGTCTGGAGTGGGAGCCCAGAACAGCATTTTCAACAAGTTCCATGGGTCCCAGGACCATTTTTTGGAAACCATTGTTTAGGTAGATCAAATGAGAAGGGTCTAGAGTAAACTAAAAGGAAATGACAGGGAGGAAAGTCAGAAAGAACTGCCATGTGACTTGATCTGTTTGCTTCTATATTCAAGGTATTGTTGAGCAAGACACTGACATCTGCCATTTCTTTGTACTCGTTCAGTATAAATGAACTTTGAAAATATTTCTTCCTCTTTTTTGTTTTAGAGGTCTCAAATTTTTGAAGGGATTTTTGACAGAAGTGAAAAATGGAGAAAAGGATATCCAGACAGCCTTGAGTAAGTATCCTTTACATTTTGATGGTTCCATTGAATAGGATGTGGAAAGGAGACCCCTAGAGGAGGAGGTAGGGTACAGAGGAAGATTTTTGCTTGTCTGAAGTGGATTTTGTTTCTTTTCTATTTCATTATTATTGTTTGTTTCTTAAATGCTCTGTTAAAAAAAAAAAGAACCCGTGAGATAGTGACCTCGTAATGTAGAGCTAAATTAATGGAGAGCCATCTCTTATTAGGAAAGCCCAATATTTTTAAGAAGTGAATTCTTCCTAAATTAATCTTCAAATACAGTGCAGTTCTGTGAAATTAATATCCTAAGAGAAGCTAGTTTTAGAGACAATAACAGGGAGGGTTTGGGACCCTGGAATTCTCTCTGGAGTAAGATAAAGAGTGGTTCATCATCACACTCATCATCCTACTCCTCAAATGCCTTGTGTTTGTAGTGGTAGAGCTGAGACCAGGATGAAGGCCTTGGTCAAAGGTCATCCTGAATCTCCAGCATCTTATAATGCAGGGACTGAAACCTTATAAGGTGCTTAGTAAACACCGGGTGGGTGGCTCAATACATGGATCTGTCAGATCAGTTTTGGAAAACATTAACTTGGGAGCATCCTCATAGTGCTCTTGACAGAGTGACTGAATTCTCACTTTTCATCTAAAAGAAATTCTCCCAGCATGGGCCTTAAGGCATGAGGGGTAGGGAGTGGGTATTGAAATTCCATATGATTTTGAAACCCTATGTTATTGTTATGTAGAGAAGCATATGGCCAAGCTCTAAGTAGCCATGATTATAAATAATGAAATGAATGAATTAGATGCTTCTATTGTGTAGGGGGAGCCAGTATTCACTACAGCATTTTGTTGGTTCCTTCTTTTAACCTTCCCTCTGGGCCATGAGTCCTGAGGGATTCTGCCCCCATGTGATTTTCTCAGGCCTTCCTATCTAGAAACTGGCCAATATGCTGTGAAAAAATAAGAACTGGTTTTTCTGTAACACTTAATGAAGAATTTAGACTACTCAATCCTTACGTCAATCCATTTTTGCAGGTTAGGTATCCAAAATTCATGGAGATTAAAATATATGCTTAGGCCATGAAAGATCTGAAGCAGAGTCACTTTGAGCCCCTGCCTCAAAACTCCTCATTTCGGGGCACTGGGGTGGCTCAGTTGGTGAAGTGTCTGCCTTCAGCTCAGGTTATGATTGAGCCCCGCCTCAGACTGTCTGCTCAGTGGGGAGTCTGCTTCTCCCTCTCCCTGCTGCTCCACCTGCTTGCTTGCTTATGTTCTCACACACTCTCTCTGTCAAATAAATAAAGAGAATCTTAAAAAAAAAAAAAGTCCTCATTTCTCCCACAAAAGGTCTTCTCCACCATCCTTGGGCTACCTGTATTTTTTTGGACTTCTCATACATCCTTGATTTCTAGGATAGTCTGTTATATTCTCCCCACATGTCCTGATTTCAGTACTAAAAGTGTTTTCACTAACAAGTCATGCCCCCTAGTCAATATCATGGAACTTTATGATTTGTGGACTGATTAAGACCTTGGGCTCTCTGGATTCCACTACTTGAGAGCATTGTGTCCTTAGACAATTTACTTACCCTTTCTGTTTCCTGGTTTCCTCACCTATACAGTGGGAGTGATGATACCATTTCCCTAAAAACGTTGTTGTAAAGTTAAATAGGTTCATGCACATAAAAAGATAGTAAAGTGGTACATAATAAATACTTAATAGAGGTTAGCTTCTCTTGTTTATATTTTTATCATCATGACATAAGTTGATAACTTGTCAGAAAATGGAGCTTAATTGTCCCAAATCAGAAATGAGAAGTTTACAAAGCTCTGGTGTCAAGCCAGAAATTTCTCTCCATACTAACTTCTTAGCATGGAAATTTCACACGGGGGGAATGACTCCTCTACTGCAGGAGATACAGAAGCTGTGGGGTGCAGCAGTATGCCCAGTGGGCTCCACCGGTCGCATGATGCCATTGCTTTGTTATGGCAGTCTGTGTGAGGGCCCAGTCTGTCTGTGAATGCTGACCTCATTCACTCCTCCCCTGGGGTGGAGGCTGGATAGAACCCAGCTTCCTTCTGGACACACAAGTAAAAAAGGAAAGCATAGCCCCTGGAGTAGGGAGGAAGTTGAGGATATCCCCCTTCTGCCATACCTCTGCCCCTAATTCTGTCCTTTTTCTCACCTTTTTGCTTGATTTGGAGTCTGGACCTTTCTGAAGAGAAAGGAGGCTGGAAGGGGAAACGTTGTTTTGAAAGCACAATAAGCACAGTCAGTCTCAGCTTTTCCTTCTCTCCCCCCGTCAGCACTATTTTTATTTGAAGAGAGATGGGGCTGTAAACTTGATATCTTCATTCTGATGTTCAGGATTCTTTCAGAAGTTTTCATGATTTAAATCATAGTTTTGCTTGTAGGTCCTTAGTTTCCTGCTGCTGTTCAGTGTAAAGAAGAGCTCCTAACCACCCACTCTCTCCTCCAGTTGTAGACACAACAAGCTGTGTGCAGACATATACGGCTTTATGAGAAGTGTTTACACATTAACTACTTAGAACCCATAGTCTCCTTGATACGGATTTCTCTGGGTCAGCAGCTTCTCTTTTCATTTTGAAATCATAGCTTTTATAAGTGGAACTGATACCTTTTCTGAAATTGAGTAAGTTTAGGAATGTAGATAAAAGAAAGGGTTTATGCCTATATTCATATAGGCAAATTCGCTTGCATGCTTTAAGTTCTAAAACTGAATTTGAGTTACTGTAATAGCAGCTACCATTTATAGAGCACCCAGTGTAGGAATGACACTAAGTTCTTGAGAGACATTTTATTTAATCTTCCAAAAACTCCTTTTTCACAGTGAGTAAACTGAGGTCTAGAAAGGATAAATACCTTCCTTATATCTCAAATCTAGAACAGTGGTTCTCAAAGTGGTCCAAGGAGAGCATCTTCATTACCTGCAAACTTAGGAGAAATGGAGGCTGCCAGGCCCCACCAGCACCTGCTGATAAAAACTCCCCAGGGATGGAGCACAGCAATCCATGTTATTAGCAAGTCCTTTAGGTGATTCTAATCCATGTCAAGGTTTGGGACCCACCCAAAGGAGCTAGAACGTTGAAGCCAACTTGTCACTTGGCTACATTTTGATTATTTGGGAATTTTGATGCAGAGTGATGAATTTTGAGTGTTTAATGAATAAACTGGAATAAAAGCACTGAGATTAGTGCCATAGCATCAGTTAATTTTGCCTCCTTTTCATGATATTAGCTAGTTCTCCAGTGACAAAATTGTTCCTAACTTAGAAACAGCAAGATAATAGGAATAAATTAAGGATAAAACTTGACTATTGCTCCCAAATTTGAAAATACTGCTTAAGGTTTGAGGTAAATGTTCATAAAACTTATATTATCTTAGGGCGCCTGGGTGGCTCAGTTGTTAAGCATCTGCTTTTGGTTCAGGTCATGATCCCGGAGTCCCAGGATCAAGCCCCGCATCGGTCTCCCTGCTCAACCGAGCCTGCTTCTCTCTCTCTCACTCCCCCTGCTTGTGATTCCTCTCTTGCTGTGTTTCTCTCTGTCAAATAAATAAAATCTTAAAAAAAAAAAGAAAGAAAGAAAGAAAGAAAAGCTTCTATTATCATAGTGGCCTTGAAAATGAGAGGTGATGTATAAAAAATCCCAAATGACACAACGGAAACCTTGACATCTATTAACTCTCTGGAGAGTATATGTATAGTCATCCTATTACTAAAGTTCTGTGACCTAGAATGAGTCTCCAGCATCTACAAAGAGGCCTTAGGCTTCATACTGCCTCTTTTGCATTTGAACCATCACTTGCATTTCCCATCATGATGGTCAGAATGGACTGTTTTGGGTGGTCTTCATGTCAAGAGCTTCTCTGAACCCTTAAATATCCTGTAGCATTCTCTACAGTTCGTTCTAAAAGAAGAGTTAGGTCCACAAGGCAGATATGTTGAATGGTCTGCCCTATAGCTGAGCCCTGCAATTCTCAGATGCCACATCAAAAAGGGCTTTTGGAAAGCCTCCTTATGAGCAGATGGCAGAAAAGTTGCTCTGGCCTTTCATGCACCATTGTACTAAGTGTTACACGCTCTGCACTGTCCCCTCAGCGGGACAGCATATTGCCTCCTCCCTCACCTCAGAATGATTCCATAAATATTGGGTAAACACCCAACCAAGATCTCTAACACAGAATGGGAAAATTTGTAATAAGATGCTCAGTTATGTATTTAATATAAAAGGCTTTCCCAGACAAGGAGGGCTGTGTGAGAGAGCTAAATTTAGAACTCATGATCTGATATTTACAATCAAATCATAACCTGACTAGTTATTCTGAAAATACTGTGGAAGAGGAATCAAGTCAGGCCCTCTCCTATAGTACTCACAGCATGTGCCTTTCTTGAACTGCAGACTTGGCTTCTAATACATGTTTTTGTCTCGATAATGCCTAAAGTTAGCAAAGGGTATCTCTGGGTACTTGTTTCACTTCAGTCCATTGGTGATTCATTTGACTTTTCTTCATACAATTTATTTTGCCTGAAGCATATTCTCTATTAAAGAATTTAGTACTTTCCTAGCTTGCTCAGTTTTGTTGTTGTTGTTGGGTTTTTTGTTTTATTATAAACATTTCAGATATTTTTTTTTAATATTTTATTTATTTATTTGACAGACAGAAATACAGCCAGAGAGGGAACACAAGCAGGGGGAGTGAGAGAGGGAGAAGCAGGCCTCCCGCCGAGCAGGGAGCCCGATGTGGGGCTCGATCCCAGGTCTCCGGGATCATGACCCGAGCCGAAGGCAGCCGCCCAACCAACTGAGCCACCCAGGCGCCCCAACATTTCAGATATTTAACAGACATCTACCACTTGACCAGATATATACAACAGTTCAGTACTGTACCCATGTACCCTGTTATTCCTTCCATTCTCCAGAGAAGATCTTCATCCTGAAATTGCTATTTAATATTATATAATACATGTTTTTATACTTTTACTATTATTTATGTATCTATAAATAGTATCTAGGAATGTACTGCATATTTTAAATTCATACTTGGTGTAACATTATATGCATTATTTTTCACTCAGTATTATTTTTCATATTTATTTACTCTCAAACCTCTCCTGGTTCCTAATTCTTGCCAAGGACTGACTGCATAGCTCATTACAGAGCTGAATTGATTGTCATCTCCTAAACTCAGTGAGTGAGTGATTCTACCTTTCCCCACTTTGCTTACCTACTTCCCAAGCTCTCTCTTAGATTCATATTTCTCCTTTGTCTTCTCTACAACCCAAAGTAACTTGACAAATTCTTACCAATCACAAATTGACAATAGAGAAACACTGTCATATGCAGCTCCTGGGCAGAACAGTTATCTACCAACAGTAATGGAAAAGTTGTTCTCTCTCACATGTTATAACAGGTTTAGGCATATTCAGTCTCTCACTACTTCAGCAAATTTCTAGGGTGCCTGGCTGTCTCAGTCAGTGAAGCAGATGATCTTGATCTCAGGGTTGTAGGTTCAAGCCCCACATTCGGTGTAGAGATTACTTAAAAATAGAATCTTTTAATATATACATATGTACATATATATACCTCAGTTAGCACATTTCTGATTTACCAGTGAAGAAATCACATTTATTTTGTTTCCATAAACAGATTAAGGTTCTAATACTTGCTAGAAAAGGGACATTTTTCCTTTTCATTATTTTGTCTCACAAAGAGTAAACATTAGTTTTTTAGAATGGTTTAATGTGACAAGAATACCCCAAGTTCTCATTCTTTAGCTTTGTGACCTTGGCCACGTCACTATCTCTCTGGGTCTTCTGTTTCTTCTTTTGTAAAAGGAAAAGAATTGGGCAAGATGATGGTCAAGCTTCCTACTCAGAAATTTGGATTCAGTCTCTGAGGAACGACAGATCTCAAAGATCTGGGAGGAGGGGATCATTTATATCTTTCCAAGGCCAAAAATAATTCCAGATTATAGAACACACATTATGATAATGAATGGATATTACAGTGAAGATTAATGTATTTCATTATCTGATCTTCTCTAGGTAACCAAAATAGGTCACACTTAGACTTCATTTTATTTTAATGCAGCCTCATGTGGTGGGGATATTTGAAGCCCTAGAAGTCAGCTAAGGACTTTTGGCAAGTTGTGGTTTTTTGTTGGGTTTTTGTTTTTGTTTTTTAAAGGAATTTTCTCTCATTTGTTGGTTTTAAATTGTACGAGTGGTCTTCCTGGACCTGGCTCAGGACCCAGCCCAAATTCTCTGAATGATTCCTTCTTTTGTTAGACTTGCTGACCCACATTTTGCAACATGGCAAAACTTCCCTGGCAAGGTGCAGGCCCAGCAAGGAACGGCTGCCTCCTCTAGAAGGGCCAGGCAGGAAGACGCAGATCATGCTGTTGTACAAACAATCCTCCTTCCTCAGACTAGACTGTCCACTTATTAGTCCATTATTAGGATTCACGGCACCTTTATTTTTCTGCTCTCCTAAAGAAGGTGGCATAGAGAAGGTTTCTGGGCTTTTTTGAAAGGTAGACTTAAATAGCAACATGTAGGAAAAGTCCAGAGTCCCTGAGGTTAGAGTAGTACTGGATCTACAGTCTTTGCAAACAGGCAGAGTGTCCAGCCAGGAGTGCTTCGGAGCTGAAGACCGAGGGACCAAGGCAGCTGCGTTTGCTGCATACCAGACCTCCCTACCACAGTTCCCAATCACAGTGATCATGAGTGTTAGATCATGATTCAGTCTGTGTAGGAAAAAAGACTAAGAGAATATACCCGCAGAATGCCCACTGTGGTTATCTCTAGGAGGCATGATGATAGGTTTCTTTAATTCCCTTCTTTTTGTGTTTCCCTTACTTTGAGCAATGAGCATGCATTACTTGTGAAATTAGCAAAAACAGTTAAGTGTTAATATTTTTTAGAATTACCACTGTGTCTCCAGTAGGAATTTCAGAATCCTTGGCATGGCGTATAAGGTCCTCAGCATTTGGCCCCAACCCCAGTGATCTTCAGCCCCAGTGAACTACTCCCATGGCACTGCATGCCCCCATCTCTCACAGCTCCTTGGTGCTTGCTGGCTGCAGCCCTAGCCACCACCCTTCTCTCTGCCCTACCCAGCCTTTGAGGCTTCTTTGTCCACATGTCTGCAGGCTGGGTTCATTTCTGTCTTCTTTTTATTCCTTCAGAAAGCACTGTATACACATTTTTACTCTAGCAGTTGTCCACTTACATAATGCCCCTTTGTTAAATGACTGGCTCGCATAAGCCCAGGAACTTCCTGAGGGCCGTGGACTGACTGATTTTAAATCACACAAGGGTCTCCCCTACCTTGTGCAGTATGGGGTGTGTGGTAGATCCTCATTCCATCGTGAAGGTCCACCAGCAGATTTTTAATGTGCTTGAAGTCCATCTATTATTTATAGTTTCATTTAATACTTCTGGATTAAGATCACAAGAAATAAGGTATTCCCATTATCTTAAGGCTGTGACTCATTTCATGAGTGAGCACCCATGGACCTATGCAGTATCTTGCCAGCCCAAATGGCTTCTTGGAAGGGATGGGTGGAAAGTTGATTGTTTTCCTGATTTACCTCAGAGGCTGTGCCTACTATTTTCTGCCCATCTGCACTATACATTTAGTGGGACAACAACCCTTTCTTCGCCTGCAGCATCCCTGATACCTTTTGCCCCCTTGGAGAGTCAGAGAGATTATAACATTAGAGGACTTACATTTATGAGCACACCCTACATCTATTCAGACTGTCCTCCTTAGGAAAAAAAATGAAATTGAATTTTGAGTTCTCCTTTAGGCTGTTTATAAGAGTCTTCTCCATACTTGAACTTATTGGGTGCTGGTGTTTCCGCCTGTTCTTAAAACTTTAGATAACCAGAGAAATCTTGTTACATTTCAAATGTATAGTCTTCTTTTATATAAAATCCAAATTGTATTTTGTGCGAAGTTGAATTATGTACAATTGATAGTGGGGTATGCTAAAAGTATTAATAAAGCCTCATCCAGGGGCGCCTGGGTGGCTTAGTTGGTTAAGCAACTGCCTTCGGCTCATGATCCTGGAGACCCGGGATCGAGTCCCACATCGGGCTCCCTGCTTGGCAGGAGGCCTGCTTCTCCCTCTCTCATCCCCTGCTTGTGTTCCCTCTCTGGCTGTGTTTCTCTCTGTCAAATAAATAAAATCTTTTATAAATAAATAAATAAATAAATAAATAAATAAAGCCTCATCCAATTTTTAAAAAGAAAAATTTAATAAGAATTACATGATTTCAAAGCGAGAGGGCTTGAGTAAATCATAAAATGGGTTTAAGCTACAGCCACATGGCCAGTACAGCCACATGGCCAGTAAAATGCAGGTCCCTGACATGCTTTGGCAGTGTTCTGCGAGCCACGTTGTTAACTGCATCAACTTGTGACTGGTTTTTCCATTACCTTAGCATCTACTCTTGTTATAATTTGAAACATTTCCATATTCTATTATAAGGTCACTTAAGCATTGATTAAATGGTGGTGGCACTTGTACTGGTACTGAAACTAGCACATGAAAATACTTAAGTTTGGAATAAAGTTTTTTTTGTTTTTTTGCTTTTTTTTTAAAGATTGTATTGGGTGCCTGGGTAGCTCAGTGGGTTAAAGCCTCTGCCTTCAGCTCAGGTCATGATCTCAGGGTCCTGGGATCCAGGCCACATCGGGCTCTCTGCTCAGTGGGGAGCCTACTTCGTCCTCTCTCTCGTCCTGCCTCTCTGCCTACTTGTGATCTCTCTCTCTCTCTGTGTCAAATAAATAAGTAAATAAGTAAATAAATAAATAAATAAAATCTTTAAAAAGAGAGAGAGAGATTGTATTTGACAGGGAGAGGGGAGAGCACAAGCAGAGGGAGCAAGCAGACGGAGAGGGAGAAGCAGAACTCCCCACAGAGCAGGGAGCCCAAGATGGAGCTCAGTCCCAGGACCCTGATATGACCTGAGCTGAAGGCAGACGCTTAACCAACTGAGCTACCCAGGCGCCCCTGGAATAAAGTTTAGATGTGATAAAGCATTATGAAGAAGGTCAGACAACACCCATGATATCCTGTGCTATTATTTAGGAATGAGCACTCTGTAAACACTGGAGGTGCCACTTAGAAATGAAGTGGAGCCTTGATACGAGTGCACTGTGCCTCCAGAGAACATGTTTCTTCCTACAGAAAAGTCAGTTCTGAATTTTTCATGTGTTATTCAAAGCCTTCAGGAGCACATCCCTTGCATAAAATGCAATTATTTTGTTCTTGGAGATTTTTTTTTGTAATTAAAATTACTATATGTCAGTTTTCAAATCTCATTTTAAAACACATTGGAACAAAAATTATAGGTTTTTATCTTTAAAGTCTAGAATATAAATTATTTTCATTAATAGGTCTCACCAAGTACTTTACAACTAGCTTAGAAACTTCAAGCCATTCTTTCCATAGTAGTTTTAAAGGTTTCTTGATTTAATACTATATATCCAGGGTCGTAGGGACATCTAGGACAAACATTTGACATCCCAGAATAGAATGTTAGAATTGAAGAGACTCAGATCAGGTTACAAAGAAGGAAACCGAGATGACAGCTAAGGGACTGGCTTGGGGTTCACACAGCATTCAGAGAATTGCATTTTTATATTCTTATAGTGTATTTTTTTCCAATATTCTCCCGTCCTTATTTCCTGATATAGGTGGGACTTTTCCCACCATGGTAATAAACTGAAGTTCAGACACATTTATACAAGGTAAGAGTGGAATTAATCTGTTTTTCTTTAAAAAAAAAAAAAAATCTGTGTAGGGTTTTTCCCTACTCAAGACTTTTGGGGGCACATAATCTTGTAAGTAGACTTTTCTTGTCAGCTCGTAATACCAATAGGATCATGCTGCCATGTACTTGAGAAGGGAGATGCTACAAATAGCACATCAGATTCTGGTGAAATCGTGGTTCACGGAGTTTTTCTTCTTTTCAAGATAACGCATATGGTAAAACATTACGGCAACACCACGGCTGGGTGGTTCGAGGGGTTTTTGCGGTAAGTAATCCTCCTGCCATCCATCTAATGTTCTGATGGTCACAGCAAGATGTTTTGTTTGTTTCATGTGCGTGGCATTTCTGTTTGCTTTGTTTTCAAGAATGTTGCCTATATTTAAATCTGTAAGTCTTTGTTGTATGTAAATGTTGGCAATAAAAAATGTCTGGAGTAGGAAAGAATGTTAGCAGGCTTATCCCTGTCCAGCTCCAGTGACCGTGTTTGGATTTCTGTTGCCTCTGTGATGAGTGCAGAAACAGGCAGGAAGCTGCCCCAAATTCGGCAGTGATGGGAAACCAGTGTGGTACCTTCAAGCTCATAGCTCCCTCTACTGCCCATCGTATTCGGTCCTCTTAATTCTCAGGCTTTTAATTGATTTTTTCTTCTGCGTAGTCAAATTTTATCTTTGAATATTAGTTCAGTTGGGTGTGCCAGCAGCTAGAGCTTCTTAGAAACCTCTTCTTAGTCAGTTTTTTCCATCGTTGGAGGTGTTTGTGTTCCATGTGTTTTGGCTCCTCTTACCTAGCTCCTCCTTCCTTCCCAGCATGCTGACCTCAGAAGAACACATACCTGGGAATCATTAGTCCCCCGTACAAATCAATTATCCTGCTTTTCAAAATAGCAGGAGTAGAGGGCCCCTTTAGGCCAGCAGGAATACTCTGTGATTCTCCCATCATCTGAGAAGAGCTCAGCCTTAGGTCCAGCTGTGAAAGGTAGATCCTGTAGCAGTACGCTAGCAGACACCGCAGAATATGAGTGTTCTGGGGCACCCGGGTGGCTCAGTTGGTTAAGCGTCTGCCTTCAGCCCAGGTCATGATCCCGGAGTCTCAGGATCAAGCCCCGCATCGGGTTCCCTGCTCGGCGGGAAGCCTGCTTCTCCCTCTCTCACTCCCCCTGCTTGTGTTCCCTCTCTAGGCTGTGTTTCTCTCTGTCAAATAAATAAATAAAATCTTAAAAAAAAAAAAAAAAAAAAGAATGTGAGTGTTCCGTGGGAGATCATAGGATAGAAATAACCTGGCACGTGTCTTTCACTAATTTAAAGGAGAGGAGACACTGTTTGCCTGCAGTGAGAACTGTTTAGGTCATGATTTATTAGGGGGTAGGTGAAGAAAGTAGGAAGAACTGACAGTAGAAGAAATAAACTGTAGTGACATGAGATGTGTTTTGAGGGCTGGAGATGACTAGCCCCACACCCTAGTGCTCACTGCAGTCGGAGCCAGAGCAGTGGCAGCTGCGGAGTGCTCACACTTGCCTTCAGTGTGTGTGTCACCATCATCATCAGAGCTGTCGCTTGGCTGGTGGACACCTTTGTGTACCAGGCACAGTGCGAGGTAACTCCACATTCAGTATCTTCGGTAATCCTCAGGATGTACTTTCACCGTTCTGCAAGTTCAGAATTGTTTACTCTGATCCCAGAGTCTAAGCCCAGCTCTGCTGTTGGCAGCATGCATCCCCCCACCCCCCATGTTACTGCTGTCCACAGTGGAGGCCGTGATGGAGAGGCTGCTGCCAAGGAATTAGGTACATTCAGTGATCTCCTGGAGTAAACACTGATTGCTTGTGGGTGCCTGAAACCCAGCTTCCCCTGGTGAGATGACAAAGCATAAAAACCTTTTGCCCTATTCACAAGAAACGTAAATGTGTTGTTGTAGTTGTTGTTGTGGTCTAGAAGTCAGAGTTTAATCCTGAAATAGTAATGATCCAAGAGATATTGCCAACAAGAAGGCAAGTGTAGCAGAACATTTAACATAAGCTAGCGTCTGTAAGAGGACTTTCTAATTCATAGCATCTTCCGCAGTGTAATCTAGACTCATAAAAACTATATAGAAATCATGGATGAATAGAAAGGGAAAAAATATCCACTCCATAATACCATATGCCACTCCATAATAACTATTTTTAACATTTTTGTGTTTTACCTTCTTAGCTTTTGTTTTTATATATATTGACATGTTCTTTTAATAGTGTTCTGTTTAATTGTACATATTTATCTAAATATATATCTATGGGTATTTATATTTTTATATCTACATGTTACATTTGTAAAACTATTTTGTATACTCTGTGTATGTGAATTTTTTTTTATATTTAGCTTGTAGCATAATTTTGTATTGTTTTACCCCCACTAACAGATTCTATCATGGGCCATTTTTAAATGCCATAAGGGAAAACAAAGAAAAAACAACAACAAAAAATAAATGCCATAAGCGTTTTTGAAAATCATTTTTTTTTTTTTTAAAGATTTTATTTATTTGACAGAGAGAAACACAACTAGAGAGGGAACACAAGCAGGGGGGGTGAGAGAGGGAGAAGCAGGCCTCCCGCCGAGCAGGAAGCCCGATGTGGGGCTCGATCCCGGGTCTCCGGGATCATGACCTGAGCCGAAGGCAGTGGCTTAACCAACTGAGCCACCCAGGCGCCGCCTGAAAATCATTATTTTTAGTGACTGCATAATATTTCCCTAGTATGGAGGTGCCATGATTTATTTACCAATCCTCTGTGTTAGAAGTTTAAGCTATTTCTGAGTCTGTTGTTACAAGTGGAATAGCATTCATTTACATGCATTTTTTTTTACTAAAACTCTTTTTATTTCCTGAAGATAGGTTCCTAGAAGTGTAATTGTTATATCTGAAACCAAGAACTATTAGAATGTTGAGCACTTATCATGCACCAGCTATTGTTTTAAGTGCTTTACATACAGTTAGTAATCTTAATAGTTGCAAAGCACATTCTCTTACTTACCCTGTCAGAGACAAAGAAACCTGAAACCAAGAGGCAGGGTAATATATCCAAAGTTGAAGAGGAAGAACATTCTGAAGGCTCTTGATAGTATTGCCAATAATTTTTAATAGTTGGTTTTTAAGAAAGTAGATTACATTGAGCATTTGCCAACAGCTGTATTCATAGAAAAGCTAGACTGCCCGCCAGCCTCTCTCCTGTCACTCTGCAAGCGATACTGTAGCTGATGTACCGCTTCCCAGTGTGCTATGTGATCAGCAGGGGGCAGAGTCACTAACTGCTTTCAGCTGCTTCGAGAAACATCTTTTATACTCCAAGAGTTTGAGTCCTTCACCAGCCACATAGTGAACTTTTATCTTCGGGTGGCTGTAGTTCACAGGCTGGAAGCCCAGTCGAGGCCCTACCTCCAGCATGCGTCCTAACCATTTACCATATAACCTTTTTGGTTTCCTCCTCCATTGATTTTGATCACTGCTTTCTAAGTAGACTTGACTGGGAACCTTTGAGAAATACATTCTTGAGAAAACTTTTCACAAATTATTTTGTACCTAAATATATGTGCGGATGGCTCAATTTTTTAAAAATATAATTTATTTTATTTTAGGAAACCATGGAAGTCATATTACAGCCCTACCCAGTTTTTTGTTTTTTGTTTTTAAGATTTTATTTGACAGAGAGAGAGATCACAAATAGACAAGAGGCAGACAGAGAAAGAGGGGGAAGCAGGCTCTCCACTGAGCAGAGAGCCCAATATGGACCTCAATCCCAGGACCCTGAGATCATGACCTGAGCCGAAGACAGAGGCTTTAACCCACTGAGCCACCCAGGCGCCCTCAACTTTGTTTTTTTTATCAAAAAGTCCAGAGAGGTTATAACAAAAAAATAGCCTGCCTTCTGTCCGTGCCTTCCCAGACTCACTCCAAAGAGGCTGCCACTTTCAACTACTGTGACTGGTTTTTCCAGTACCTCCAAAATCATAATAATATTTGCTGTTCTTTTTGGCCTCATCAATTTTAGTCATTAATGTTGACTTTCTCTTATAATTATAATTTAGCTTTCTTTAGACATCACTATCACTACCTCCTTTCCCCTCCTCTACCTTCCCGATATAATTATATCACAAGTTAACATTATGAAGATGAGCCAAAATTCTATGGGGTTTTTTTTCTTATACAAGTTTTATATTTTCCCCTGCATTATCAAATCTCTAAAATCACCATCATTTCTGAACTCATAGATGTATCATGTTATCTGTCGGGGGGGGAGGGGTTCTTGGAGACTTCCCTTCCAGAACTTTCTAAAGTTAATGCCAATCTTAATTAGCTCTTAATTAACTATTCAGGCCTGTTGTACTGCTATGCCCTAGACTCTTCTTTACAAGTTTTCCTGCACTGAATCCCCATCTCCCACTAACTTCCCAGGTTCTGTTACTTTCTTATTTCTTGGTCCTATCCTTTGTTTTAGTGGTGTCTTCTAGTAGCTTCCTAAAAATGGTACAAGGGAGCTAAACTTCTGAGTTCCTGCGTGCCTGAAAATGTGTTTATTCTGCCCATCTTTTCTAGAGTGATACTTTAGTTTGTATATAATTCTGGGTCAATAATTTTCTCTCAGAATTCTGAAGGCATTCCTCTGTTGTCCTTTAGCTTCCACTGTTACTACTGTAGAATCTAATGACATTCTAGTTCCTGTTCCATTGTATATAAACTGCCCCTTGACCCCCTTCTGGATTCTTCCGGGATCTTTATCCCCCACATTCTAAAATTTCATGATACTCTTCTTTTAGTCTTTATCATTCATTATGCTGAGTACTAAGTAGGTCTTTAAACCTGAAGGCTCATATCCTTCAGTTCTAGGAGATTTTCTCACATTATTCTTTAGATAATCGTATTCCCTTCATTCTCTGCTCTCTCTCTCATGTACTTCTACCATTATTTGAATATTTGGTGCATGTCAGAAAGTGGGCTAAATATGACATACATATTATATTCCATCAATCTTTCAGATAAGGGAAGTGGTACCAGTCCTCTTCTACAGATGAAGAAACAGAGGTTCTAAGAGGTTAAGCAGCTTACTTAAATTTCTCAGGCTAACATGGGAAAGATTTGGGATTCATGTCCAGGTCTCCTTCACCCAAGCCTGTGCTTTAACCACTGCACAAAAAAGGGGGTGACTTGATTCCCAAAGACTTTTAAAGAGTAAGGAAGCTCAAGAAAGAGTGTAGAGTAATTAATTCAAAATTCCATAGTCTCCAGAACTGTCGGCAGAGCCAATCCAGTGGATCCCAGAGAGCAGCTTTTGACAAGCTTAGGGAAGAGCGGGCCTACAAAGGAAAGAGCTATCCAGAGCCTAGGAGCAGTTCCATCAGGGAAGTGGTATGGTGTGGCAACATGGTTGAAAAACACAGTTACTCCAATTAGCTATATATTGCTCATCTGTAAAATGGGATATCAACTGCACAGTGTCTTTACATTAACTGGGATGAAATACATTATAGCATCAGTGAACAAGCAAACAACAGATGTGAGCTCCCTTCCATTTTAGAAAATATTCAAGGGTGCAGAGGAAATAATATCCGTGTGGGGAGAAGGAGAGCTAGGCAAAGAAACCTATATGGAGGGGGGACACAGATGAATGTGATGCCCCAGAAGGCTGGCCACGTGGGAACACGACTGTGGGAGCAACATGCACGCAGGTGGATTCTGAGAATGCAAAGGAAATAGTCTGGATCACACTGTGCATGAGGAGGGAGCTTTTCTCTCTTTTCTTTCGGCACTCCCTGATTTGTTGGCGTCATTCATCCTCAGGATGGCCCATACATGCTTGCTTCTTCCAGCCTTATAATTGGTTGTGTTGGTGTTTGAAATACAACTTCAGCATGCATGGGTTAAAAGGGTGTATTCCTACTGTCTTACTCTAGCTCTGCTCTCCCTGTGTATATGTGTGAGTGTGTGTGCATGTGTGCACTCGGGCAACAGCAAGAGCCATGCTGCAAGATTCTCACAGGCAGCTCTTTTGCAGTTAGCTCTGAGGGCAGCTCCATCCTATGAAGACTTTGTCGCTGCATTAACCATAAAGGAAGGCGATCACCAGAAAGCAGCTTTCAGTGTTGGGATGCAGAGGGACCTCAGCCTTTACCTCCCTGCCATGGAAAAGCAGCTGGCGATCCTGGACACTTTATACGAGGTCCACGGACTGGAGTCTGACGAGGTGGTATGACATCTGCAGGACCACGCTGCCTTCTAACTTCAGGGAATAAAGTCTGCTAAAGTGTTTTGTTGTCCTGCTTAATTTCCAGCAGCAGCTTCACCCCTCTCCAGCCCCTTCCTTCAGGGGATGGAGAGAAGGAGACAAAGCCTAGTGCTTTTATATATAATTTTTTTAAATGCATATGTCTTTTGTGTGTTTAAAAATCAAGGTGCTATATATTTCAGTTCAAAGGGCCTCCTGGAAACCAAATCATAGCTGTTATATTAGAATTGACAACAGGTGAGCAGATTTAACAAATGAATTTGTTGGTATTGTGTTTTGTTTTTACTTTTTAGTTTTAAGGGGTCTCCCAAACCCAAGCTGAAAATGAGCAAATTCTGTATCAAGGACTATGACACATAGCCAGTGTTTTGGTCAAGTTAGACTAAAAACTGGGGGGAAGCTAAGTCCCTTTGTTGAAGCTATTGGAATGTAGAGTCTTGTATTCCTGGACATTCAGAGAATCCTCATCTTTGTGGCTCTGTCGGCAAGAAGAGCCGGTGTCATGTCCAGGTATTTGGGGCACTGGTGTGGGCCAGTCCGTGTGTGAGGAGGAGGACCCAAGGAGTGCCATCCCTGTTTATGTGAGGGGAGACTGGCTCCTCAGGGGTAAGTGGGGTACCCTAATCCCAAGCTGGAGGACAGTTTGGCAGCGACGTGACATGTCATCCAAGATAACCCCTGTCTGGTGTCCACACTTTGTCAGCATGCTTTCCCATGCATCATCTGAATTGGACATTACAGTGAAACTGTGACATCTAGGCTTATTATCCATTTCAAAAGTAAGGTTAAAAGGTTGAGGAATTTGCTCACAGTCACAGCTTCTAATTAGAGGATGCAGGTCATTGCAAAGTGTGACCTGGACCACCTCTGCATCAAAATCACATGGAGTGCTTCTTCAAAAAGCAAATTCCCAGGCCTTACCCCCACCTGAAGAACCAGAGTAGTGGGGGTGGGACTTAGGAATCTGCATTTGAATAAACTTTACAGGTGATTCTTCTGCACCCAAGGTTGAAGAACCACAAGATTAAATTCTAGTTTAAATTGGAGTTTACAGGACTCCCCATATTCTGCATGAGCTGAATGATAGGTCCTTTTTCCCCCCCGAAGAGGAAGAGACTTTCATTTAAATACAATAGTTAAAGGGAGAGCGGGAAGTGGAGCAAGCTTACTCACAGTTTCCGTGATTGAACCCGCCTCAGGCCCAGGCAGCAGGCTTTGGCGTTTCATTCAGGGACGGCAGTTCTGAATGTGCAATCTGATCAATCTTGGTATAATCCCAGTAATGCGGAGCAAGCCAAATACACAGTTGCTTATCAACCTCAAAAGCTTTGGGACTGTGTCCAAATTTAAAGGTGGGATTTAAACTTGCATCCAGCAAGGCTGGGTAGGCATCCTTCTGGAATGCCTAGTAGGCCAGGGTGCCAAGAGGGGGCGTGGGTGGGAAGTCATGATGGCTTCTTGACGGGGTGGGGATGGGGGGTGCTGTTTCCTTCTAGTAGCTAGAAGTTCCAGCAGGAGTTAGTGCCCCAAAGTAGAAGGTGAGTTCCTTCAAAGGGCGCAGGTGAATACTACCTGAGCAGCCCCAGATGATACTTTGCCTGGGGCAGAGAACCCTCTCTTTAGGCAGACATTGACATAGAGAGGGGTTTTAATTTTGTCTTTTGTTTGTCCTTAAACAAATTGGCATTTATTGAGCTCAGGTTAATGAAACAGGTAATCCACTCACTAAGGACTTCTGGAAAATGTTTAAACTTAGAAAAACACATTTTTGTTTTGTTTTTAAAAAATGTTTTAAGGCAAGGGGAAAAGATGCCAAAATAATATTGATTCTTTTGTATTTTAGCCCTTGCTTTTGGCAGCTGCCGGGGGTGTGTGTCATTTTCCCTCACTCCCACGAGTAGTGACTGTGGGTCTCCTCTGTTACTGTGAATATAACTAGAGGTTAATTCAGACTTCCTGCCGTGGACATAGCCTCCTAAAAGGGAAAAAGGAAAAAACAACCAGTCTTTGCTTGAACCTTGAATGGGGACACTTTAGGCATTGTGCTGTTGGGAGGGGATGCCCCCTAGAGACTGTAAGTCTTCGTCCTGAGCAACTGCTGCTGCCCCCTGTCACCTCAGGTGAACTCCTGTGGGCTCTTGGAGAAGGGGCTGGCACACTAAAAACACTGCAGGCTGGCCACTGAGGCTCCTGGTACACACAGAAAGCAAGCTGTTCAGCATGGATTTTTCACATTTATTTAGGTACTGCCTTGGTTTATAGAACTCCATTTTCTGGGGAAGAAGAGTTTAATATCATCTAGGATCCTTGGGAGCCCAGATCAGGATAGCTTGAGTAACTTGAATAGGTTATATTTTGTACTCCCCCTTTCCCTACCCCTGTAGAAAGTGGGTAAGGATTTGGGTGGGTATTTTCCTTGCTGGAGCGTGTTCAGTTTTTCTGAGATATATAAAGCTCAGAGGGTCCTAAATAAAAGCTTAGATTAGGTGATATACGAGATGATAAATTCAACTTGGCCAGAAGTTTGGCAGTCAGAGCTTCCTTCTGGAGCTACAGCGTTAGCTTCTAGTTCAAGTACTAATCTGCAGGTATCGCCGAAGATGGGGACAAAGAGAAAAGATAGTGAAAACCTTTTCTCCATGATCCTGCACGATTTCTGGGACATCTCAGCTTTCTTTCCCCCACACAGTGAGAGGAGATGAAAACACTAGTCAGCTTGTAGACAGAGGAATCACCTTGCTTTCATATCTCAAAATATTTTTAGGAGTCCTTTTTTAGAGTAACCTTTAGAGAGATTTTGAAAAAAAAGGTAATTTGTCCTCCAGGTATTAGAAACTAATAAGTGACATTTGGATAATCCCTTACAGAGTGCGTGCAAACACATAATTTTGTGTGTGCACTTCTTTCCACAGGAGAAGCCAGACTTGACATGTAGGAGGGATCAATGTATATCGATTTGTCCAATAGAACAAAATCCATTCAATGATGCCAATTTTTTTGTCCTTTGAAAGAAAATTTGATTAATTATAGGTAATTCTGGTGACAAATGTTAAGCTGGAGGGATACCTTTTAGGGGCAAAACCAACTTATGACTATGAGGTGGAGGTGATTTTCTTGTCAGCTCTTGATCCAGCTCTGCAGGGAGTTCTAGAAGCAGGGCTCTCAGGATATGGAACATCTCAGTCCCCAGGGAAATGGACTTGGAAAGGCAGTGTCCATTAGGATGTGTAAGTAGCAGCTTGAGGCACCCTTTTGTTACTATTTGCATGTCATTCTGAGCATAAAACTTCCTCAAATGTCACTTTGCACATAAAGGGGTATCTGAGCTCTAGAACTCAGCCTCCCTGCTTCTCTCCCCTGTTTTCTCTTACGAAAGATTGCCTGCAGAGCCCCCTCCAAGCACCAAATCCATGCCCCATATTGGCTGTTCTGCCCCATTCTTCCACAGCATATATGCGGGGCACCTGGTACAGACCTAGGCCAGGGTGAGGTGTCCAGTCAGTGTGGTTCTGTACCCCTCTTGGACTTCAGGAGTTTCTCTAAAGACCCTCTGTTCCCACAGGTTAGCTGGAAAGCAGGTGAGCGCTGTATGCTTCAAGTGTCCTCGCCTCCGGTCAGTGCTGCTGGGAAAGTGTGCGGGCTACTCTTTTTGATTCTTAATTGGACATATTTATATACCCCAAAAGTTAATGCTTTCAACTTTACATTTTCGGAACAGTGCTTTTAATTAAGAAAAATGCATGGTAGGAACCAGTATTTCTTTATTAAATTTGAAGTAAGGGAGCTGAAGTAAGAGGTATCGGGTTAAGGAGACTTAGTCTGTTGACGAAAATCATATATGTGAAGAAACGTCATTTAAGGCAGTAGAAAGAGTCAGAGGGTCATGAGCAATATAAGATGATGTGAGGCAACTTTCTGAAAGAAAGTTATTTTTGTTTTTTTGTTTTTGTTTTTTTTTTTTATTGAAACGACTACATCCCACAAGCAGTTGGTTACTTAATGGTGCATTTCTGAATAATTGATTAAGATCAGTTGCTTCTGGTATTAGTCCTAGGGTTTACAGCTCTTCAGCTGCCCTATGCTGATGTTTTACGGGTTTGTTTGTTTTTTTTAAGGTAAACTACCAACCTTTTTTACATTTTTAGATTTAGAATTTTTAAGTGAAGTATATTTGAAGCCATTGTCCTATAGCTGAGCTGATAGTTTGGTCTTAGAGGGCCTGACTTCAGATGCTGTTTGTGATCTGGTACAGTCTGTGCACCAGCATCAGCACGTACGGTGAAGCTGTGTCCCTGTGAAGTGTGCTGAGAGGGCTTTATTTAGAAATATGTTCTGCTTCTGGATGTCCCTTTGTAACCTGCAATTGCTTACTCAGGGCTTTCATACTAAAGACATAAAAAGATACCCAGTAGCTGTCTAATGGTATTTTAAGACTGCTTATCAGTTACAAGGTTGTTAGGGGTCTGTTCAACAATCCCACGAACATACTGTTCACTAGACCCGCTCTGTAAACACTCCCGGTCCCCGTCGTGTCGCAGCCACTCGTTGTGTCTACAGAGGCCATTTGCATGATTTCTCGTTGCGCTGCTGCACTAAGGCCCTCCAGGGCGTGCCTTAGTGATCTTTCAGTGATCAGTAGCTGTACAGCTGACGCATGCATTGATCTTTCTCCTCCACTGTTTTTATATAGCCTTTCATTAAAAGGAAAAAAAAATCCTACCACAACTCTGTAATGCAAAAGTTTGCGAGATTATTTGGTTACCCTTTTTAATCACTTCTCTTTCAGAGTGAACAGATGTTTTCAGCTAAGCTATGTGAGAACACAAGAAAGAGATCCTGCTTGTTTTAAGCACCATTCTTTCTAGTACAGGTTTTGAAGTGTGGTCAGTATTTCCTCCCTGTACTTTGTACACGCCGAACACGCTGGGATGGCTGGCAGCCCTTGCAGAACGGATGCGACCACAGACTCCTATGTACGTGTCTCTCCATAGGTGTGTGTGGAGTCAGGAATGACAAGAAGGGTGACAGAACTATTCTGTTGCTTCCCAGAAGGCTAGTGAGCCAGTGCCATGGCATGTCTGATGTCTGGGTCCCGAGTGCCATGACAGTTTCACTAGAATGTCAGTAAACAGCCCAACTACCTCATGTGAAATTGGCTGTGGACAATCCGGGTCAGATGAGACATGTATTTAAGGTTGACTTAATCTGGTTAGTAGATTGGACAAAATGATGTCTCTACAAAGAAGAAAAACATTAGACCAGATGCCAAAGGCTACAATGTACATAGATTTCCTCCCGTTAATTTTGTAAGTCAGTGTTGAATTCCAGCCCCAGTATTCTTACAGCGAGTGTTTGTGGTCTCATGGATTCGCGCATTTTGAATACCTGTCACATGCAGTCTTGTGTTAACTGTCCTTGTCCTAAAGCATTTTGAATGAGCGTCGTAATGACAGTAAAAAGCAAGTGTCAAGTAGTTTGTTGGTTTGTTAATTTTAATGGGCCTTTACTTAGAATATAATGTGTTGGAGCCATTGGGGACCAACCACTGAATGAGAATTTCATGTTTAGTTTTCATGTAAAACTCTGTCCAAGTTCTTACTCTAAATCTTGTGGGGAGGGTTTTACTTTTTTTGCAAAAATGTTTGAAAACATGTCAGATTTTATATTCATTAGTTACAATAAACTTATTTTTAAAGTATTTTATCAAGTGCTTCTCTTAAAGATGTTTGTGTGCGTTTCTGCTTAATTGAATACGCTAATAATAAGTATCATTTGTAGAACATATACTGTCTGCCGGGCATCATTGTAAGCCCTTTAACAATATTAACACACTTAACCATCCTACTTGCTCTGTAAGGACAGTACTGTTGTTATCCTCAAATCATAGATGAGAACACTGAGGTGCAGACAGAGGGAAGGCCCTTGCCTAAGACCCCACAGCTGTTAGGGAGGAGAGCCAGGCTACAAACTCAAGCAGGCTAGCTCCAAAATCTATATAAAACCGGTTAAACCTGGGCACCTGGGTGGCTGAATCAGTTAAGTGTCCGACTCTTGGTTTTGGCTCAGGTCATGATCTCACGATTGTGGATCAAGCCCCATGTCCGGCTCAATGCAGCAGAAGTCTGCTTGGATATTCTCTCCCTCTGACCCTCCCCCCACTCATGCTCACTCGCGCTCTCTCTCTGTGTCTTTCTCTGTAACTCAAATAAATAAATAAAAAGCTGGTTAGGATCTAAACAAAAATTAATTCTGAAGCACCAAAAGACCTCTGTAATGGCCCGGCCCTTGGTGTTCCTAGCATTCTAGAAAGACTAGCTCCTTTCGTGGTGGCTGTGTTCTTTGGCCTAGTTCAACTCTGTTTTCAGAGAAACCACAAATACAGATGAGGAGAAAGAATGAGTTTGTTATGCATAGTATTTGAGTGGTTTTGTGATTCATTTTACATTTAGTAGTCAACACTCTTTGGCCTGAGTCACTTAATGCCAAAGTAGGATTGAACCTGTTGGGTTTTCTGTCTTGTATACTCATTGGCGGATAGATAGATCTACATACCTGGAGGTGGGGTGCTGCCCTGTCCACAGAGAGAAGCTTCCCGTGTATTGCCCACAGGAGGCCTCCTCTCCAGACACCTCTTTAAATACATGAGCCACGCCAGTTAGGAGTGGAGGAAGCAGACGGAAGGAGGAGAAGAAAGTGAAGAAGTGAAATGTGGCAGGTGCTTGAGCATAAGGAGTCAGCTAGGGTGGCCATGTTGAGCCACACGCCAGAGAAGCAAGTCCCACCGATGAACTGTGCAGTCGCCAGGACACCCACAGACTTTGAAGACCAGCTTTCCCGCCCTGGGATTCCTCCCCGGGGAAAACTGGACCTTTACCACACAGCCCCAACCCTTTTGCTTACGCCACCTCTGGTGGGCTTCTGTCCCTTGAAATAGTCAATATAATAAGCTTGTGTGTCTTTGTTCCACACCCAATATGGGCAAATCTGAAAGAAAAAACAAAGTGACTTTTATGGAGGAACTACCAGCACTGTCCTGGCTGTGGGAAGTGGGAGTGACCGTCCATACCTGAAGTCAGTCCGCACGAGCTCTGCTTGTTCCGAGTTGCAGATACGTCCCCCACAGAACTCTCGGAGCTTTTCTGTAATGGCTTTGTTCTTACAAATCTTAAACATCCATGCTGCCGGAGATGGCTCAGCGAGACCAGCTCTCTCCCCGCTGCCTTCACCACACCTACCAGGAGCAGTGTGCTTGGCTCCACCCTCCGGAGTACTTGGGAGCCAGGAAAGATAAGCTTCCTGGAGGATGACCCAAGGTGTGTTCAAAAAGAGACCATGATTGAATATTTGTCCGGAGTTCCAGTGGGTGGGAGAGTCGAGCAGCCTCGTGAGTATGAGGAACCAGATCTAGAGAGGCTGCATCTGCTGCCTGCCAATCCAGAATCTGAATACTCGTACCTTTCCTCTCTGTTCCCGCACTCGGCAATAACATGGGTTCACCTGGGAAATCTGCTTAGTGGCCATGACGGAGAAACCAAAAGAGCAGTTTGGACTGGTACCATCCTAGAGTTGATATTTTTATTTGTTCTTGCATTCGTATGTGTCTGTCGGATGTCTGAGACCGTTATACAAGCACATGTCCCGTGTATATGCATTTTCACACACACACCCTGACTGACACTTATCATCACCACCCTTCTCTCCAGAGGCAAAGTGGAGATGAGGTGCCGCCTTCGGAGCAGGGTGGTTCAGGTGGGTAGAGAATGGATGAGTGTGGATGGTCTGACATCAGAGCACCGGGGACACAAACTGGATTTGGACGGTTTCCTAGGTAATCACATCTCCTTTTTCAGAGCTCAGAATTGTCACATAGTTGCTAACACTGAGTGTGTGGCCACTTTTACGGCTTTTTGCTTTGGCTGGACGTCCACATTGTCAAAGAGTTTTTAGATGTCTTAAAAGTCAAATCTTGCTTTGCGGTTCTGCATGAGATCACCTTCAACAGTCCCCCTGACCTTTCCCCTGACCTTTCCATGTCTCTGACCAAAACTTCCCCCAGGTTTTGTGAATCACGGGGACACATGGGGTGACTTTCGGCCTGTTTCCTCCTGATTGAGACCTGGCTCTCTACTGCCTTTCCAGCAAACATGCCAAATGCGCTCATCTCTAGACAGCAGCCTCCTTGCAGACAATCCTTAAATTAATTTCAGGTGCAGGTCACTCACCTGGGCTGTGGTGTTGAGCTCCAGCCAGACCCACATGCCTCCTGATCTTCCAGCCTTGGATGTCCTACCTTCCTCTGAAAGCCCAGGCCCAAATTTGATTGCCATTCAAGTCAGTAGCATCACTATGATGTTAGTCTTGGGCAGGAAATTCAGATGCCCTGACCTCCTGCCTTACGTCCGCTCTCCCCACCCAGTTGTTTATAAAGACCTGCCTCGGCCTCCGAGCTCCAGTGGCTACAGCCTTGACCTCTGAATTCAGTGACCTTTCAACCTGTCCACCACTGCCTTCCAAACCTGAAAATATCTTATGACTCCATGCCGTGATTCAGTTTCTTGAACTTCAAAATGCCTTTCCCCTGGCTTCTTCCTCAAAGCTCAGACTGAACCTCTCCTCAAAAGCTGCCCCACATTGGGGCACCTGGGTGGCTCAGTTGCTTTAGCAGCTGCCTTCCGCTCAGGTCATGATCCCGGAGACCCGGGATTGAGCACCGTATCGGGCTCCCTGCTCGGCGGGAAGCCTGCTTCTCCCTCTCTCACTCCCCCTGCTTATGTTCTCTCTCTGGCTGTATTTCTCTCTGTCAAATAAATAAAATCTTAAAAAAAACAAAACAAAACAAAAAAACAAAAACCTACCCCACATTAATTTCACCTCAACATGTCCTGCATTTCTAAACAATGCTGCATAAATTAGAATTTAGGGATGGAAAGTGTGACTCCAGGGGAATTAAGACCAATTCTTTGGTGTCTGTTTTTGCTTATTGGTTGTAGCACCTTCCTCACTAAATCATGAACTTCACCTTGTCCAAGTCAGAGCGCCAGAACCAGAACCCAACAGTGCCTTCCTTCCCCGTGGGAGGATTCTAAAACTGTCTTAGAAGTTGAGCATTAACTCACACAGTGCTCCCCTGGTTCCTTCAGATGTGTTAGTTTCCTTATCCAGCTAGATAGAAATACCTGAAGCAAAACGACGCACTCCTCTTCTTTCCTGCTTCCTTTGCTACTCAAGAAATACCTGACCACTCCGAGTATAAATAATTTGTGTTTTTTACATTTTGCCTTTGTTAATACAGATATAAAATATTTTTAAGGGGTGCCGGGGAGGCTCATTCATTAAGTGAAATAAAAAGGCAGAGCTAAGAAAACAAGTTGGCCAGAATAACACTATTCTAGAACAAATAAGTGAATTAGAAATAGCAAAAATCATGGTTGCAAATGGGATAACAAAGGAGAAAAGGCTTGAGAGGGCTGCAAAGACCAAAGTAATTGTAGGAATACAAAGCTACGCTAGCCTGTCTATACATACTTGGTGACCACAAAAAAGCATGAAAGAAAGTATTGAAAGATAGAATTCAGGAAAGTTCTCCTGAAATGAAGGAATGAGTCTTCAGATTGGTCCTATATTCTAGGAAACTGGACAGAAAGTCTTTGACACCAAAACATAACATGGTAGAGTTAATGAACTTCAAGAATGAAAAATTGCAACAGAGAAAGCAAGTCATCAAAGGATCTTAAACTTCTTTATCACAAGATTCAGTACCAGGAAGTAATAGAGAAATGTCTCCAAAATTCTAAGTAGGAAAAAGAGTGACTAAGTATATAGTCACCAGCCAAGCTGTCAAATGTAATGTCAAGTACTCGGGCATGCAAGAGCTCAGGGAAGACAACATCTGCAAATACTTTTTTTTTTTAATTTGAGAAAGAGAGCATGAGCTCCACGCTGAGCATGGAGCATGATGGGGGTCTTGATCCCAGGATCTTGGGATCATGACCTAAGTGGAAGGCAGCCACTTAACTGACTGAGCCACCCACGCACCCCCCACAAACCTTTCTTAAGGAAACCTTTTGTTAGGAGAGTCTAACCAAATATCTCGATGATGGAGAAGCTTGTAGCAAAAGGGCTAGTGGTAAGCATTCAATTTGTATAAAGAATGAAGACCAAACTGGGAATGATACAGGTTGCCCATATTATAAGCCAATATAATATATAATATAATATAATAATATAATATAGTACTAAAAATAATATAACTAATATAATAAATTGGGGAAGGGAAGTATAAGTATCTCTTCATAGCAGAGAGCTGATATTGTCTAAAAAACAAAAAAAATATGACTAACCTCTTTGTTGGTAACTTTTTTAAAAATAAACTTAAATACATTTTTAAATAGCTGTGGGGGGAAATTTTTTAAGTTTAGTAATTGTTTCACTGTACTTTAGTTTCTTGTCTTAAATGCAAGCAAAGTAGCTGAGCGCTATTTTTTTAAATAAATGTAATTAGAAATATATATGATAAATAAAAATGAGCATAAATCTATGTTTATAAAGAAATCGTGTATCCTTTTATTTCTATCTTTGTAAAAAAAATTAAGTCGGGGCGCCTGGGTGGCTCAGTTGGTTAAGCAACTGCCTTCAGCTCAGGTCATGATCCCGGACTCCCGGGATCGAGTCCCGCATCAGGCTCCTTTCTCTGCAGGAAGCCTGCTTCTTCCTCTCTCACTCCTCCTGCTTGTGTTCCCTTTCTCGCTGTGTTTCTCTCTGTCAAATAAATAAAATAAAATCTTAAAAAAAAAAAAAGTCAGAAATGATATCCAGCTCAATACAGTTAATGATGGCTATTGTTAGATGGGTATTGATTTTGTTTTACTCTCTTTTTGTACTTTATTATATTGCCTGATTGTTATTTGAAAATCATGCCTTTTATTTTAAAATAAAGGGAAGGTTTTTTTAAAACAAGTTTTATTTTACGATTTATTTCTTTATTTAGAGAGAGAGAGCACGTGAGAAGGGAGAGGTCAGAGGGAGAAGCAGACTCCCTGCTAAGCAAGGTAGGACTCGATCCCAGGACTCCAGGATCATGACCTGAGCCAAAGACAGTTGCTTAACAAACTGAACCACCCAGGTGCCCTTTCTAAAATAAGTTTAAAAGCACTGCGTAGTGTAGATGGACGCCTGGTTTATGCTGCTTCTTGTAATGACATTTCCTTCGCAATGCCTAGCAAGACTTTAAGGTGTTTTTTTTTCCCCCACTTTCCTGAACTTTATTAAAGAAAAAGCAATGATAGTAAATCTCAAGAACATAGTCAATTTTCTAGGATTTTTTCCCTCGAAAATGTGACATTTGAGGAAGACTTTAATCTCACCACATATCCTTTTTCGCACTGGTTATTTTTCACTCATGGGCCACGATCCCTTCAGGCACACAAAGATATTACTCATCTAAAACTCCCATTTTATGCAACTCATCAGTGTTGTGTTCTGTTTGGGCTAACTGGAAAAACTGACCACCAGGATGATACCTAGTGACTTGCCCAGTACATCTGAAACAAATGAGAAGATGGAAAAAGAGACCATTGGGAACGGCTGACAGCAATTCTCATGAGACAGCCAGAAACACTCAGCAACATAGGATTTCTGCACAGACATTGGCTGCAATCCATCAGAGGAGCTGAGCGGTTTCTATCTATGTGCCTCTGTGAGTTTGGAAATAAAATGTCAACCCCTCCCCGACCGGAGTGAAATTGCTGGGCAGTAGAGCTAGGCCATGCCAACAGAGGTGCCGTGTGGCACCCTGACCTCGGGCCTCCAGCACTGGGAGAAATCAACGTCTGTTGCTGAATCTGCCCGGACTGTGGCATTTGGCTTTAGCAGCCCGAGCTGACGAAGACAGTCCCTTTTCTCCTGGGTTACAAACTGGGAGGGCACGAGAATGACTCACCCGCAGCCTGCCTTCCCTGAGCTGCGAGGAGGTCTTCACTGCGGGGAGATGAGAGCTGACAGCACTGAGGGGCAGAGAGCAAGAGCAAGAGAGAATGTAGGCTGCTGGATCAGACGGTGCCTGGGGCCCGCCCGGAAGTAATGCCTCCCCATTTATCCTCTGTCACTTGTAACTGAGAGAAGCTTGAGAAAATTTTAAATAAAACCGAGACCTTTGCCTTTGGCTGAACTATCATATTTCTCTCCTGATGCTTTCCACCTCCACAGAATATACGGATGTGTTCTTTTGTGGTTAAGAGAAGAAAATTGAGTGTCATGCCGAAAGGGGAGCCACCTGGGGGTCCAATCCCGTCTGAACGCTTTGGCACCCCGGCAGCACCAGGACCCTGGGCTGGGGCTTTGCTTTCCCTTAGGCTTTCCCTCCTTCCTAAATAGCAAGGATAGTGATGAATATTTATGTACTACCCAGAAGTGTGTGAGGAACGTCAGATAGCGAATCTGAGTGAACCATTTAGCCTCTTGAGCCTGTTTCCTCATCTGTAAGAGTGAGATGGTGTTGTCAGGAGCGTTGTGTGAAGTGAGCATATTTCTAGCGCACAGCACTGTGCGGGTGAGGACTGATTCCGAGGTGATGGTGGAGTGGTTCGAGAAGGTCCCTGTTTCCTTCTCAGCTCACGCCAACTGCACCTACATCCGAGGAATTTATATCCTCGGGAGGGACGTCCGTAGACTGTTCATAAACACCATCACTTTTATTGCACTTCAGGCTTTTTCTTTTAAGTTCCTTTTAGTTGGTTTGATTTGATCTTATTCAGGATTGTCAGGAGAGGAAGTTTCTAGTAAAAGAATATTGTTTTTAGAATCTTGCATTTTAGAAAATAAGATATTTAAATCAGACACCGAAACAGAGATCTCTGCCTAACCCTCCAGCTTCTGGCCAGTCCCCACATTGTAAAACTGACTTCTCTGTCAGCAGAAGTGTTTCCACGCCCAGGCAAGAAACAAAATCCTGCAAACAAGTGAAATCCCACGGTATGCAGGCATTGTGATAGGTGCCTTGGGGACACAGAAATGACTCAGATACACCAACTGCTCTCCAGGAATTTGTAATCTAGGAACGGAGATAAGATATGTTCTTGAATAACTGCCATAAAACAGAGTATAATGCACGCTTGACAAAAAGTCTAAACAGGGGGCCTGGCTGGCTCAGTAAGTAGGTAGAGCATGCGATTCTTGATCTAGGGGTTGTGAGTTCAAGTAGGGCATAGAGCCTACTAAAAAGAAAAAAAAGCATAAATAAAATAGTTTAGGAGCCCAGCGGAAGGAATACGTCTCTTTAGATAAGGGCATAGGACAAAGGCTTCCTAGAGAGGGTGGCAATGAAGCTGGTGACTCGGAATGGTGTGCCAGTTAGCATCCTTTTGGTTGCAAGTGACTGGAGACCTGAAAAACACTATTAGCCAATTCACCTCACGGACATGTGTCGAACATGGCATCTGTTTGCAGAATACACATTTTTTGGGGGTGCCTGGGTGGCTCAGTTGATTAAGCGACTGCCTTCGGCTCAGGTCATGATCCCGGAGACCTGGGATCGAGTCCCATATCGGGCTCCCTGCTCCACAGGAAGCCTGCTTCTCTCTCTCTCACTCCCCTTGCTTGTGTTCCCTCTCTGGCTGTGTTTCTCTCTGTCAAATAAATAAAATCTTTAAAAAAAAAAAGAATACACATTTTTTTCAAGTATACGTGGACATCCACCGAGTGGAGCCCATACGCTGGACCCTTCACCACTTAAAAAGCCTTATGCGAAGAAAGATTCTGGGAAGATGGCAATGTAATAGGCCAGTCTCTGCACTCCCATGTAAGAACAGAACAAGACAACAAAACCAAAAGTTCATGCACAGCTGCAAAACAAGGTGTATTCATTCCCTAGGGCAGTAGCAAGTCACCACAGTGGCTTGAGACAACAGTCACTCACTCTTTCCGTTCTGGAGGCTAGACGTCCAAAACCAAGGGCTTAGGTGGGCCATGCTCCCTCACCAGGCTCTAGGGAAGAATGGTTCTTTACCTCTTGCTGGCTTCTGATGGTTGTCAGCAATCGTTGGTGTGCCCTGACTTGTGGCAGCGGAACTCCGATGTCGCCTCTGTCATCACGTGGCTGTTTGCTCCCTGTGTCTCCAAATCCCTCTCATTATAAGAACACCAGTCATTGGATTTAGGTTCCATCCTTATTCTGTATCACCCCATCTTAACTTGCTTATGTACCTGCAAAGACTCTATTTCCAAATGAAATCACATTCACGGGTACCAGGAATTAGAATTCAACTCTATCTTTCGGAGGGACACAATTCAACCTATGACACTAGGTGGCATTATACCTAAGAATATGGGAAGGAAGTCTTTCTTGCAAGATCAGGAACAAGGTAGGGATGTTTGCACTCCTATTCGTGATTGAAGTTGAGCTCCTAGCAATGCAGTAAGGCAAGAAAAGAAAAGAAAATATACACAGATTGAAAAGGAAGAAATGATACCTTTCATATGCAAGTGATATGCGTAGAAAACCCTAAGGACTCTGCAAAGACTAGAAGAGTTAATAACCGGACTTAAGATGCTTATAGGACATAAGATCAGTTTAAAAAAATAAATTGTATTCTACATACCATCAAAAAAGAGAAAATGAAATGTAAAAAATAATGCCACTTAATATATTATAAAATCTATAAAATAATCAAGAATACATTTAATAAAATATGTACCAAACCTCTACACTAGAAATTATAAGACATATCTAAGAGCTCAATTAAATTTTTTGAAGATATACCATGTTCCTAGGTTAGAATATATGATAACGATAGGAAGTCTCTGATATTTTGATTTGTTGCTTTTTTTACTCCACCAAACAATTCTCCAACAGCAGCTAGGTGTCCTATAATTCAATTCAGTTCAATTCTGCTCCTATCTACCCACAGAGAGCATCATATTCCACCAGTTAAGGGCTCCGTCCTTCAAGATTGCCACTCACAAGTCCAGGTTGTGTTACCTGGCCAGCTGTAGCTCAGAGGTTCCCACAACCTCCTTCTTGAGTTTGATTAGTTTGCTAGAGTGATTCGCAGAAATCCGAGAAACATCTACTTAGACTGGACAGTTTATTACAAAAGGAAGTAACTCAGGAAGAGCCAGATGGATGTGATGCATAGGGCAAGGTATGCAGGAGGGTGTGAGGACCGTCCATGTCCTCTCCAAGTGCATCCTCCCCCAGCACCTCCCTGTGTTCAGCACAGAAGGTCTCTGAACCCCATCCTTTTGGACCTTTTATGGAGCTTTGTTTCTGATTCAGTCCTTGGCCATAGGTGATTAAACTCCATCACCAGCCCCTCTTGTCTCTCTGGAGGTCCGGGCCAGGAACTGAAAGTCCCAACCCTCTAACCACATGGTTGGCCCCCTGTCAGCCAGCTCCTGTCTTTGAGTGCTTTCCAAAAGTCATCTCATTAACATAAAATCAGGTGTGGTTGAAAGGGGGTTGTTATTAATATTATAATGCCTTGATCACTCTTATAATTTAGGAAATTTCATGGGCTTTATTATCTCTGTGCCAGAAACGGAAGACCAAATATAAATTTATTCTAAACTGTAGTATCATAATGTCATTTATTCCAATAATCATCTAAAGATTCACTGCAATCCCAGTAAAAATACCAGCATTTGGATATGACACCAAAGGCAGGGGCAACAAAAGACAAAGAGATAAATTGGGCTTCATTAAAATTTAAAGCTTTCCTACATCAAAGACATTATGGAGAAAGTGAAAAAATAAACTATAGAATGGAAGAAAATATTTATAAATCATCTACCTGACAAGGGACTCGTATCCAGAACATACGAAGAACACATAACTCAAAAACAAAAAGACTAACAATCCAATTAAAAAATAGACAGAAGAGAAATTCTCCAAAGAAGATACAGAATGGCCATTAAGCATGTGAAAAGACGCCCAACATCATTAGAGGAATGCAAAATGAAGCAACAGTGAGATCCCCCTTCACACCTACTAGAATAACTACCATAAAAAACAAAACAGAAAAGAGAAAATAACAAGTGTTGGCGAGAATATGGAGACATTGGAACCTGTATATTGGTGGTAGAAATGTAAGCTTGCGCCGCTGCTATGGAAACAGCTTGGCAGTTTCTCCAAAGCTAAACATAGAACTACCATAAGATCCAGCAGTTCTGCTCTCAGGCATAGACCCAAAGGAGTGAAAGCAGGGGGTTGAAGGGACACTTGCACACCAATATTTATTGCAGGTTATTCACAGTAGCCGAAACGTAGAAGTAACCTGTGTGTCTATCAACAGATTCATTGATAAACAAAATGTGTTTCTATGAAAAGAATGGATTATTCAGTTATAAAAAAGAAAAGATGTTCTGATACAGTCTCTCACAGGGATGAATCTCGAAAACATTATACCAGATGAAATAAGCCAAATACAGAGCACCTGGGTGGCTAGTAGGTTAAGCGTCTGCCTTCAGCTCAGGTCATGATCTCGGGGTCCTGGGATTGAGCCCTGCATCGGGCTCCCCACTTGGCAGGGAGCCTGCTTCTTCCTCTCCTTCTACTGCTCCCCTTGCTTGTGCTCTCTCACTCTCTCTGTCAAATAAATAAAATATTTTTTAAAAAGAAGCCAGATACAAAGGATGTATATACTGTCTGATTACACTTAAATGAAATATCTAGAATAAGCAAATTCATAAAGAGATAAAGTCGATTAGAAACTACCATGGTCTGGGAGGAGGAAAAATGAAGAGTTACTGCATACCCGCTATAGAATTTCTGTTTGGGATGATGAAAATGCTCCAGAACTAGACATTGATGATGTTCATACTACGTCGTGAATGTGCTTAATGCCACTGCATTGTTTACTTAAAAACTATTAAAATGGCAAATTTATGTTACATGTATTTTACAGCAATATTTAAAGTCGTTTTTTATCTCAATAAATCTGTTAGGGGGAAAAAAGCTAGTAGGATTTTGTAGAAAGTGCTGAACTAATCCTAATATTTATGTGGAAATGTGAAGGACCTAGAAAAACCGAACAATCTTGGAAGTTAACACATTGGAGGACCTACATTAGCTAATTACAAGATTTTATATAAAGGTGTGGTAACCAAGATGGTATGCTAGGTATAAAGATCCGTGGAACAAGAGAGAGTTCAGAAATAAACCCAGACAGTCAAAAAACTTTTGGTCAAAATACCAAAGTAATTCAGTAGTGAAAGAAAGATCTTTCCAACAAAAGGCTGAAAGGAAAAAATGCCTATCCAGATGGGGGAAAAATAAACCTGGACCCATATCTCACACCACACAAAAAATAATAAAAAGTAGATCATATAACCAAGTGTAAAAGTAAAAAAATCTAAAGGTTCTACCAGGAAACATAGGGCAATATCTTTGTGAATTTGGGGTGCACAAGATTTCGTAGGACACAAAAGCACTAATTCTAAACTTATGTAAATCATATTTAGATTTAAAAAATTAAGTAAAAATCATGTTCTCAGGAACAAGATTAAAAACAGCAGAGCCTACATTGCAAGGCAGAGTAGCCAGATCAAAAGGGCTAGTTCAAAACAAGGTATTCCCACACATCAATTAGGAAATACACAAACACCATAGGGAAAGTTACAAAGGATCTGACCAGGTAACTCACAAAAGAGAAAATACAGATTGAATTAGTAAACAGGGATGACTCCGGGCCTGAGTGGCTCAGTTGATTGAACATCTGACTCTTGGTTTCAGCTCAGGTAATGATTGCATCGTCCTGGAATGGAGCCCCATATCAGGAGCCCACCCTCCATAGCCGGTGGGCTTGAGGATTCTCTCTTTCTCCTTCTGCCCTTCCCACAGCTCTTAGATAGATAGATAGATAGATAGATAGATAGATAGATAGATAGATAGATAGATAGATAGACAGACAGACAAATCTGTAAAAAGGGGGTGGTGGTGAGCATGGTTTCTATGTTCACTGACCAGGGTTCTCCCTCTGGGCATTGCTGATACCGAAACTGTTCTTCATTTTTCTTTGGGATTGTTACTTTCTTTTGAATTCTAATTATATTGGTTGTATGAGTAACAAATATCTTCTCTTGGATGGTGGCTTGTCTTTTCACTTTGTATCTCATGACTTTGTTATAAAACAAGCTTTTAATTTTAATATAATCAAATGTATTAGTGTTTGCTTTATGATTAGCACTTGTTGCCCTAATTTGGTTTGGGCATTTGGTTTGGCTTAGAAAATAATTCTGTATGCAAATATCACTAAAATGTCATGTGTTAGTCTTCCCAATAATTTTATAAATTTTCACCTTTAGGTCTTTAAACCGTCTAGAAATTATTTGTGTAAGGAGTGTGGTTTGGGTTAATTTTGTCTTCTCTTTATGTACAGCCACTTGTCTCACCACCGTTGGGGCTATCCTTTTCCTGTAAGTTAAATGCCACTGCTACCATATGTAAATGAGTTTAATTCTAGACTCTGTCCCATTCCATTTGCCTAAGTGTCTCTGTCTGGGCCAATACCACCCCATTATTTAAAGAAATTGCTATTTGCTTTGAATCTGTTCCCTCCATGCCACTCACACACCTCTTGTGTTTTCTCTTAAAAAGTGTTTTGATTATTCTTCACCCTTTAATTTTCTGTATGAATTTATGGATCATCTTGTAACATTCTGAAACATACCTTGTTAAAATCTTTATTACAATTGTACTAAATTTATTAGACTGATTTAGGGGTTTACAAATTGTTTCTGTTATAAAATTGCATCTTCCCATCAACACTATCATTTGAATTTTCATCTATTTAGGTATTCTACTATGTTCTTCAATGAAGTTTTGTATTTTTATTTATAAAAGTCTTGTATGTCTCTTGTTATATCTATTCCTAGGTACCTTATACTTTATTGTTGCCTTGAAAAATATATTTCTTTTAAAGATCACATTTTATAATTTTTGTTGCTGGTGAATAGCAATCTAACTGATTTTACATATGTGTTTTACACTCAGCAGCCTTAATAAACTTTTATTTCTTATTATTATTTACACATTTTTTTCCTTTCCAATCTTTGTAACTTTTATTTCCTTTTCTTGTCTTATCACACTAGTGGAATGTTCCAGTACAGTGTTGAATAGAAGTGCTGGTAAAACAAATCATTGTGTTCCTGATCTCCAAGGGAATACTTTCAGCATTTCACAATTATATATGATTTTTCTATATAACTTTGAAAATTACTATAATTTTGGTAGCAACCATTTACCAGGCTAAGGAAGCTCCTTTTCTAGTTTACTATGAGTATTAATTCTGAAACAGTGTTGCATATTAGTAAAGGTTTTCTACATTTATTGCGATAATGATATGGTTTTCTCCTTTAACCTGTTAATAAAGTAATCTCACTAATGGACTTTCTATTTGAACCATCTGTGCATTCCTAGGATAAATCCAACTAATAAGGATGAATTTTTAATAGGCATTTCTGGATTCAGTTGACTAATGTTTTATTTAGGATTTTTGCATCTTATTTTTTCCATCTTGCCTTTAATAATTAGTTTCTCAATCTGTCCTTATCTAATTTTGCCATCGGGATTATTTTTACTTCATAGAATGAAGTGGGCAGTGTTCCCTAATTTTATATTCACTGGAACAGTTTGTTTAAGATAACGATTATATGTTCTTTGAAGTTTGGGTCTGACTGGTAAAATCTGAGCTTAATGGGTTGTTTTATTTTATCTTTCTTTTTTTTCTTTCTTTTTCTTTTTCTTTTTTTTTTTTTTTTGAGGGTAGAGGGTGAATTTTAAAACTTCCAATTCAAGTTATAAATGTTACCAAAATTCTTTTTCTTTTTGAATAGCTTTATTAAGTTATATTTTTCTTAAAAAATGCATTTGTTGGGCACCTGGGTGGCTCAGTGGGTTAAAGCCTCTGCCTTCCGTTCAGGTCATGATCTCAGGGTCCTGGGATCCAGGCCTGCATCAGGCTCTCTGCTTAGCAGGGAGCCTGCTTCCTCCTCTCTCTCTCTGCCTGCCTCTCTGCCTACTTGTGATCTCTCTCTCTCTGTCAAATAAATAAATTAAATCTTTTTTAAAAATGCATTTGTTGTATGTTTTCAAGTTACTGATAATGAATGTCAGGTAGAATTGTGCACAAATGACCCTGAGAGCCTATTCTGGGTAGACTGGACCAGAAGCTGACTAGTCCCGGCCCTGCCTTCTCCTAGAGGGAGAGGCTGCATCTGAATTCAGCTACCCACAGCACCAAGAGTCCCCTTCCTTTGGCTTCCCACAGCAACTGCCCCCGAGTCTCCAGGTGCTAGGCAGCTGGCTTTCTCAGCAACTGCTACAAATGTCACTCTGCTAAGCAGTCTGTTCATGTCCCGTGGACAAGCTCATCACCCAGGTCCTGACATGACTCCTTAGCATGATAGGAGGACAGTGACCCACATATCTTGGCTCATCTTGCCAGCCCTTGTGTTGTCATTTTCCTCCCAACAGAGCTGTTCCTTATCTCAAACTGTGTCACATTGTGGAATTCATCCTGAGCCCAGACACCTGACAGGTGGTGACAATGAAGGAAACTACCTCGCACAGCACATAATTATCCTTAGTATTATGATTATATCTCCACTGTTTTGTATTTTATATCCCATGTGCCAGTTCTAATTATTTATCTGTGCCTCCTCGCTCCCTTCCTCTCTTCCTCTCTGACTCACTGTGTCAAGAACACTAAAGGTTTGCCGTGGGGTTTTTCGACTTTTCTTTTAGACTAATTTCAGATTTACAGAAAAGTTGCAGAGATATTCCAGAGTTCATGTATAACCTTCAACTCATCTTCCCTAATGTTAGCAAGTCACCTAACCATGAACATTTGTTAAGAAGTTAACATTAGTGCAATTACCTTAGTACGACACTATTACTATAGTACAAACATTATTCAGATTTTTACAAGTTTTTTCACTAATGCTTCTTTTCTGTTCCAGGATCCAATCTGGAATACCACATTGCATTTAATGTCATCTGACTTAATCTTTCAAAATGCAATTGTATTGTGTAAAAATTACACACCATAAAATTTACCCTTTTATAGTGTACAGGTCAATGGTTTTTATTATGCTTACAAAGTTGTACAATCCCCATGATGGTCTAACTTTAGAACATTTTATCACCCCCCAAAAAGAAGCCGTGTACCCATTAAGCAGTCACTCCCCATTCCTCCCTCCTCCAACCCTAGGTAACCAATGATTTGCTTTCTGTCTCTATGAATTTTCCTATACTGGGCCTTTCATATAAGTGAAATCATATGCTATGTGGTCTTTTATGACTAGCTTCTTTGACTTAGCATGTTTTTGAGGTTCATCCATATTGTGGTGTATATCAGTGCTTCATTCTGCCTTATTGCTGAAAAGTACTCTATTTTATGGACATACATTTTGTTGGCCCATTCATCAATGGTTGGGCGTTTGGATTGTTTCCATTTTTGGTTCTTATGAGTAATTCATGTACCAGTCTTTGTGTGGCACGTATGTTTTCATTTCTTTTGGATATATACGTAGAAGCAGAGCTCTTTCGTCTTATGGTAACTTCGTGTTTAACCTTTTGAGGAACTGTCAAACTGTTTTCCAAAGTGGTCACACCATTTTTTAGATACACCAGTGTATGAGGGGTTCCAATTTCTCCACATTCTCACCAGGACTTGTTACTACCTGGATGTTTTTGTTTGTTTGTTTGTTTTAATTATTATAGATACTTTCATGGGTGTGAAGTGGTATCTTGTGGTTTTGGTGTTCATTTTCCTAAGGACTAATGATGTTGAGTATCTGATCAAGTGCTTATTGGCCATTTGTATGCCTTTATTTTTTTTTTTTTTTTTTTTTTTTTTTTAAGATTTTATTTATTTGACAGAAAGAAACAACAGCCAGAGAGGGAACACAGCAGGGGGAGGGAAAGAGGGAGAAGCAGGCCTCCCGCCGAGCAGGGAGCCCGATGTGGGACTCGATCCCGGGTCTCCGGGACCATGACCCGAGCCGAAGGCAGTCGCTCAACCAACTGAGCCACCCAGGCGCCCCCATTTGTATGCCTTTAAAAGAGAAATGTCTATTCAAATCTTTTGCCCAATTTTTTGAGTTATTTATTTTCATATTATTGGGTTGTGAGAGTTTTTTATATATTCTGGATACAAGTCCCTTTTCAGATATCTGACTTTTAAATATTTTCTCATAGTCTGTGGGTTATCTTTTCACTTTTTCAATGAATAATTTGAAGCACAAATTTTTCTTAATTTTGATGAAGTCCTATTGATCAATTTTTTTTATTTTATTGCTTGGGCTTTTGTTATTGTATCCAAGATCATGAAGATACTCCTGTGTTTTCTTCTAAGACTTTTATAGTTTTAGATGTATAATCCATTTTGAGTGATTTTTGTGTATGATATAAGACAGGGGTCCAATTTCATCCTTTTGCATGTGGATATCTAGTTGTCCTAGCACCATTTGTAGAAAAGACTATTCATTCCCCATTAAGTTTTCTTGGCAAACTTAAGTTTGACCATTAATGTAACAGTTTATTAATGTCACACTGTCTTGATTTCTTTTTTTTAATGGCATTAGATATTTTCTTTACTTTTTTTTTTAAGATTTTATTTATTTATTTGACAGAGAAATCACAAGTAGGCAGGGAGGCAGGCAGAGAGAGAGGAGGAAGCAGGCTCCCCGCTGAGCAGAGAGCCAGATGTGGGCCTGGATCCCAGGACCCTGAGATCATGACCTGAGCCGAAGGCAGAGGCTTTAACCCACTGAGCCACCCAGGCACCTGATTTCTGTTGCTTTGTAGTAAATTTTGAAGTTGGAAAATCTAAGTCTTCCAATTTCATTCTTTTTCAAGATGGTTCTGGCTATTCTATGTCATCTATCTTATTTTCACTTTTTTTTTTTAAAGATTTTATTTATTTATTTGATAGAAACACAGCGAGAGAGAGAACACAAGCAGGGGAAGTGAGAGGGAGAAGCAGGCTTCCCACTGAGCAGGGAGCCGGTCCAGGGACTCTGGGATCATGACTTGGGCTGAAGGCAGTCGCTTAACAACTGAGCCACCCAACACGTCCCTTCACTTCTTTATTTTTGTCTTTTTTTTTTTTTGTCTTTTCTCTATTGCTTCTTGCTTCTTAGTTTTCTATTTTATTGATTTTTGTATTTATTTCCATATATATTTATGATTTCTCAGCTTCTACTTTTCCATTTATAATTGGAAAATGGAGACTTCTCTTACTATTTTCCAGGCTTTCTTCTTTTCTAACATGTGCAGTTAAGGCCATGAATGACGCAGGTCCTACTTTGGCTCTATCCCATCTGCTTGACTCTGAATTGTTGTCATTGTCTTTTGTGCTAAATACATACCCACTTCCATTAAGGGTTCTTTTTTGATGCATGAACGGTTTAGAAATGAGTTTTTAAGGGCGCCTGGGTGGCTCAGTTGGTTAAGTGACTGCTTTCGGCTCAGGTCATGATCCTGGAGACCCGGGAAGCCTGCTTCTCCCTCTCTCAGTCCCTCTGCTTGTGTTCCCTCTCTGGCTGTGTTTCTCTCTGTCAAATAAATAAAATCTTTAAAAAAAAAAAAGAAATGAGTTTTTATATTTTCCGAGGGGTTATCTTTTCATTAACTAATTCCAGATGGTAGCACATTGTAATAGAACGCCCTGGCTTTCCTGGTGCACACTGAGGTAAATCATGTGGTTCGGATCTTCCCTATTCTATTTTTGTCTGTCACATTCTGATCATGACTTTGTCTGTTTTATTATCTCAGTCTTGCAATTATCCTATGTGGTTTGGTGCCTGGAAAAGGGGAATGGATGAGTATTTCTGGAAAATTCCTCATGCTTTCATTTGGCGCCTTCTTACCTCTGAAACATTTTTAAATTGTCATCCTTTTTCCTCAAATATCAACATAATTACACCGTCTTCTGGCTTCTGCTGTGGCTATTGAATAATGTGCTGCTAGTTTTTTAAAATGTGTATTACGTGGTATAATTTTTCTGCCATTCCATGATTTTCAGTCTTTCTAAGTCATTAGATTATACATGTGCCTCATGTGAACAGCATGTGCTTAGGGTTTTGTGTCTGATATTTGACAGCCTGTCTTTAAATTAATGGATTTAGAACATACATACATACATATGTGTATGTGGGTGAGTGCTACTGATTTTTTTCTGCTGACTCTCATGGAGGGTATTTCCTTCTGTGTCTCACCATTGTTGCTTGTGAGCTCATCTTTTTTGTTTTTTTTAAGATTTTATTTATTTATTTGACAGAGAGAAGCACAGCCAGAGAGGGAACACAAGCAGGGGGAGTGAGAGAGGGAGAAGCAGGCTTCCCGCCGAGTAGGGAGCCCGACATGGGGCTCAATCCCCGGGCTCTGGGACCATGACCTGAGCCAAAGGTGAATGCTTAATGACTGAGCCACCCAGGTGCCCCTTGTGAGCTCATCTTTACAGGAGTCTGTTTCTTCTGTGGCAAGCCCCTGTGGCCCAAGTTTTGGGTGTATCCCTCAAGAGCTATTTTACATTTTCCCCAGAGAGAACACCATACCTATTCCTCTTCTGCAAATTTGAACCTCCAAGTTTGGAGTAGAAACAGATCTGGAGATTTTTCTTTCTCAGTTGGACATTTTTTCCCGCCTAAGCAGAAGCACACAAATACCTTTTTGTCTTTCTAGGCCGGTGGATAGGTATGTTTCCTAATCTACTCTTCCGGGAAAGCACAGATCTTTAAAAACTGCTTTATTCAAGGATCCCAGACCTAACACCACCTGTGGCAGCATTTCACACCCTAGCCCTTACTTTCCTCTCTGTTACCAGCATGCTTGGCCCTTCCTTTCTCTCTTGCCAGTTCATCCACACATTTAAAATAATGTTTGCTTGGCGCCTGGGTGGCTCAGTTGGTTAGGCGACTGCCTTCGGCTCAGGTCATGATCCCAGAGACCCGGGATGGAGCCTCACATCAGGCTTCCTGCTAAACAGGCCTGCTTCTCCCTCTCTCAGTCCCTCTGCTTGTGTTCCCTCTCTCACTGTGTTTCTCTCTGCCAAATAAATAAATAAATAAATAAATAAATAAATAAATAAATAACTCTTTTTAAAAAATAAATAAGTAAAATAATGTTTGCTGTATTATAGCAAGCATTTCTAGGCAATGTGGCAGGAGAGTTTTCAGATTTTTAAAAAATATTTTTTTTATTTATTTATTTGAGAGAGAGAGTGAGTGAGAGAGAGCATGAGAGGGGAGAAAGAAGGTCAGAGGGAGAAGCAGTCTCCCCGTGGAGGTGGGAGCCTGATGTGGGACTCGATCCTGGGACCCCAGGATCATGACCTGAGCTGAAGGCAGTCGCTTAACCAATGAGCCACTCAGGCACCCTCAGATTCTTTTTTGCTTTCATTTTATGAGAATTGAAATTCTCATTCCACCCTTTAAAAAATATAATGTTAATCATTTTCTCTTTATAAGAATAATAAAAAACTGAAGATGTGTATCGAAGTGTGAGGAGGAGGGGTGCTGGGTGGCTTAGTCAGTTAAGTGTCTGCCTTAAGCTCAGGTCTTGACCTTAGGGTCCTGGGATCAAGTTCTGCATCAGGCTCCTGGCTCAGCAGGGGGTCTGCTTCTTCCTCTGCCCCTCACCCACCCCACTTAAATTTTCTCTCTCTCAAATAAATAAATAAAAGCTTTATTTTTAAAAAAGTGTCAGGAGGAAAATGTAAGCTACTCCTAATACGCCATCTAGAAGTGACCACCATATAATATATGTGGTTGGGGACACACACTAGTATGTCCATATTGCATAGCAGTATTCATATGTGTCCATTTATTGCTTTTGTCACCTAATATTGCATTAGATTTTCATTGTATCATTAAAATTCATTAAAATTAGTTTTTGATACCCTTCCATGTAGAAATGAAAACCAGAACACCTACTTGAAGAGCCCCTATAATCCTAATTCACTTTATTGCACTGGCCAACACTTTGCATTTAAGGCAAGGAAATGTACCTCTCCCACAGAACTGATTGTCCGTGACTGTTCTGAATTACTGGTTATATTTGAATATATTTGCTGCAGTTCAATCTTAGATGCTCCCCTCCTTCTGGGTTTCTTGAAATTGCTCTCTTAGTGAAGGTTGGAATGTCCAAAGCAGCCTCCCAACACGGCTGCTCTATATCACTAGCCAGACTCTCCCTGGGCTGGGGTATAAAGATGATCTGATACCAAAGTTGGGGAATGACAAGTATGCTTGATGGGATGCCGTTCCCCTCCTCTCCTTCTAAAAGTAGTTTGGCTTCGGGAGACGGGCATTGTGTTCCACTTGGCCTTGCAAATGTAGGTCTAACTTTGGCATAGTCTTTCCATCTGCCCTCCCCGCACCCACGCCCAGCTGACATGACTGTAGAAGGCAGGCTGCACATTACAGAGGAGAAAACCCTGGAAACTAAGGGGCAGGCGGGGTCGAAGGTTGGAAAGCATTCTTGGGAGACCAACGTTTTCACCTCACAGCAATCAAGAAATCAGCTCACACTCGTGCAGCATGAAGAAACACGCATTTACTGGGCCCTCCCCAGTTAAGTCACTGCTATGCCGTGTCTCCGCCAAATGGATTTCAGTTCCAAATTAGGTTCCTGAAACTTAAATTAGTTCCAAGTTAGATTCATGGTATTTACAGTAGAAACAATAGTCTTAAAACCCAACACGTTTGATTGCCAACAGCCAGGACTTATGAGGGAAATAAAGCATTTCTAGCTTCAAAAGGCTGTCCCCTAAAAAGACCAGTGTACGAAGTCTCTGTGGTAAACAGGATATTAGAAAGAACTTAGAATAATAATTGCCCAGCTCTATTTCCTGCAGAGTAAAGATTGCCCAGACTTAAGTCAAAAATATCTTTTTATTTAAAAAAAATGATACGAAAGACTTGGATGCTGGTGAGTTCCTAAAAGGGGCCAAAAATGTCTGTCAGTGGCCAAAGAGCTGTGGAGCGTGGCCATGCAGAGGAAGGTGGGTAGAGGGCCGCCTGCCAGGATGTGGGGAGCTGGGGAGCTGGGATTCATCACATCTCAGTCACACCTCTCCAGGGGGATGGCAGGGACTAAATGCTTCCTCTGAAGCCAGGATGTAACAATATGGAGAGCCAGAAATGTGTGAGAATATCCAGTGAATTGAGTGAAGCCTAAATGGCCTCGAAAATGCCCAGATGCCTGAGTTTACCTGGAGGTACCTGATTCCTTTTCTGCCAGCAGGTGGAACAAGGGCTCGAAACAGAATTGTGCAATAGTAAAATAAAGTTCAATTGCTTGTGCATTTGAGCTTGTGGCTTATGAAAGTCTTGTTGAGGAGCAAAATGAGGGAGTTGATTATAAGCATGCAGGTGGGTATCTCGTGGAATCCAAGGGAAAAAGTGTGACCTGAACTCAGAAAGGACTAGAAACGGGAACTGGCAATTCATCACGGTCCTTTCTCAGCTCCCATTCTGCTTCTCTGCATATCTACTTCCCTCTTCTCTCTTTGAGCATCAGCTTTCTTCAGTATCCCCATCCATATGCCAGAAGGTAGTAGCCTCTTGATCTTAAGTTACGTGGCAGTTCTAGTCACATACAGATTCTACCTTTGTGTCTCGTGGTCTCAATTCCAATTCTTGCACATGAATCTGAACGACCCACTTTAGCCCTCTATCTGTCTCCCTCAATTCAATCCACAGGGGCCCAAGGAACAGTGGCCAATGGTACAGGGATGACTGCTGGGGGTCCATCACCCTGATTCAGACCTCAGTCCCCAGGGAGCCGGAGATGGTTGTGAGCAGGGAAGGCACCCCAAAAGATGATGACTTCTCATTCACTGTGAGGCTCGTGTCTCACATTCCTCATCTGTAAAGTAAGAGGAAGAATATCTATAATATCCCTACTTGTAGTGAAGGCAAAGGTACCAACATGTTCTCTTCATGTACCAGTCCCTGTAATCAGTTAACTGGGTTATCTTAGCCGCTCCTGGAAACAATCGTAGAAGATGGGCATTTTTATTTCTATCTTTGTAGATAAGGGAACTGATGATGTTCACTGAGGTTACATCTCCTCGCTGGTCAGTTGCAGAGCTCTGCTGCGAACTGAGGCACACAGCCAGGGCAGCAACGGAAGAAAGGGCTGTTAGTGAGACTGAGAGGACATCTGGAAGCTGTGCATTACATTCCCAGCTATTTATAAATTGCATGGGACGGTATCTTGCACATAGTAACTGCTCAGAATTAAAAGTCTCATTAACAAGAGCACCCAACCCTGCAGTTACAGCAGAAGTCCTACCATCATGGAGTGTTCGGCTCACATGTATCTACCAGACACTTCTGGGAAGTGGTTGACATTCTGCCCTAAGAGGCTTTTGCCAAGACCCATTTGATTAAAAATGAAAGAAGGATGAAAGCAGCAGCAGATACCTGTTTTACCTGTAATTGATGTTTAGCCGCCATTTGGTGCAATGGATCGGAAAGATTCTAAAGCTTCTGTTGCGGCTCCTCGGCTCCTCCGTGAGGTGTGAATTTCGTAGCTTCGCCTCCTGTTTTCACAGCCTTTAGAATGTACTCTGAGCTGCTGACCTCCTGAAGCTGAATAGAACTTCTTTGATGGGTACTGAGCAGATACACAGAACTCAGGCTCTCTGTAAATGTTTGGTGAACGAAAGGTTTATCAACAGGTAATGATTAATCACCAACTGTATTCTCAAACCTGAAAATCTTAAACTTTTAAGATAAAGACAGTCCATGCCTCTGAGAACAAGTAGTTTTCTCTGTGCAATAAAAAAACTTAAGAATCTAAGTAGTAGGGAAACACAAGTCAAAACCACAATGGATATCTCTTCATACTCACTAGGATAACTATACTCCAAGGAAGAAGGAGGAGGAGGAGGAAGAGGAGGAGGAGGAGGAGGAGGAGGAGGGGAAGTGGGTAACAAGTGTTGGCAAGGATGTAGAGAAATTGGAACCCTCATACACTGCTGGTGAGAATGTAAAATGGTACAGCCACTGTGGAAAATAGTTAGCAGTTCCTTCATAAGTTAAATGTAGAATTACCATGTGACCCATCAATTCCACTCCCACCCAGGTATAAACCCAAAAGAACTGAAAATAGGGGTTCAAATAAGAGCTCACACACAGATATTCAGAGCAGAAGTATTCACAACAGCTAAGAACTCGAAACATCCCAAATGCCTATTGGCTGAGGAATGGATAAACAAAATGTGGTTTTATTTTTATGTATTATGGAATATTATAAAGCCATAGAAAGTCATGTAGTATGGATACACACTACAACATGGACAAAAACGCTGTGCTAATTGAGAAAAGCTATACATAAAAGACCACATGTTCTCTGATTCTATTTCCATGAAATGTCCAGAATTATTTCTTTATATACCTATTTTTAAAATTATTTTTATTATTTTAAATTATTATTATTTTAATTATTAATTATTTTAAATTATGTCTTTATATACCTAACATTTATATGTATATACCGGTACATTTATATTTGTGTATTGAGAAGTGTAAAAGCTATGACCAGAGATGAGAAAGTCAATGTCAAACACCTTGTGGTTCTGCCTGGGCATTCCATCAGATAGCCTTTCTTCCAGGAGGTGGAAATCAGAACATGTGAGCCTGAGAGCTGCTGTTGGAACTTTGTACACCTGCTTATTCTAATTGAGTTCAGAAAAGAAATGCCACCAGATCCATATGTTGATATGTCAGTAACCTCATTGCCAAATATATACATAAATCTTACAAGACCCTAAAACTATGTGTTATACGTTGGGTTACTCTTCCCACTGTGTTTTTTTAAATACCATTATTATGACTCATGTTCAGTTTCCTATACTCTATAAATCCATCCCCTTCCAAGAAGATTGCTTAATCATGTTTATCTATCTACAAGCTTTATTAGTTGGGAAGGTTTTTTTTTTCCTTTTTTATTATTAAGGTATAATTGATAGATATCAGTTTCAGGTACATAACATAATAATTTAATTTTTGGACATATTGCAAAATGATCACCGCAGTTCGTCTAGTTAAGATCTATCCCCACACACAGTTACTGATTTTTTTCTTACGATGAGAACTTTTAAGATCTACTGTCTTAACAACTTTCAAGTGTATGATATATAGTATTATTAACTGTAGTCACCATGTGGTTGTACATTGTTTCCCTAGCACTTATTTCATAACTGGAACTACTTTTTAAAAAGATTTTATTTGTTTGTTTGTTTGTTTATTTTAGAATTAGAGAGCAAGCACAAGAGAGATGGGGGAGGAGGAGCAGAGGGAGAGGGACAAGCAAACTCCAAGCTGAGCACAGAGTCTGACACCGGGCTCTATCTCACCACCCTAAGATCATGACCTGAGCCAAAATCAAAAGCCAGATACCCAACCGACTGAGCCCCCCAGGAGCCCCAACAAGTCTGTACTTCTCATCACCTTCACCCATTTTGCCCACTCCCCCACCCCCTGCCTCAGGCTACCACTAATCTGTTCTCTATGAGCTCAGTTTTGGAGAGGGAGGTTGATCCCACATATAAGTGAGATGATATGGAATTTGCCGTTCTCTGTATGACTTACTTCACTTAGCATAATGCCCTTCAAGGACTATCCATGTTTTCACAAATGGCAAGGTTTTCTTCTTTTTTATGGCTGAATGATATACCACATCTTCTTTATCAAGAGTTGTGTTCCTTCCACGTCTTCTCAGCTATTATAAATCACACTGCAATGAACATGGAAGTGCAGACAGATTTTTAAGTTAGTGTTTTGTGGGGAGTTTTTCTTTTCCCATAAATACCAAAAAGTGAAATTGCTGGGTCATAGGGCAATTCTTTTTTTTTTTTTTAAGATTTTATTTATTTATTTATTTATTTGACAGAGAGAATGAGAGAGCACAAGCAGGGGGAGCAGCAGAGGGAGAGGGAGAAGCAGACTCTTTGCTAAGCGGGAAGCCCCACATGGGGCTTGGTCCCAGGACTCAGGGATCATGACCAGAGCTGAAGGAAGATGCTTAACTGACTGAGCCACCCAGGTATGTAGGGCAGTTTTATTTTTGATTTTTTAAGGAACCTACTTATTGTTTCCCATGGTGGCCGCACCAGTTTATATTCACACCAACAGCACACATCCTTTCTCTCCATATCCTCATCAGCATTCATTATTTCTTGTCAAGGTCTTTTTTCTTAGTGGTTGTTTCCTGCACTTGTCTGTATAAAAAAAAATTACTGACTACTGAAATAGATATTTTTGGGATGTCTTCTCAGCTCAGTAACCCCCTTTCGCTGAGAGTATCTCTGTCTCCATGAGGCAACCCTGTTTGTGATTGATAATCCCACTTTGCGGGCCCCGAGTGGACACCTGACCCAAGGTGACGCAGTCAGATGGAGTTGGCATTCAGCAATGAATGACTGCCTTTCGGGTGAAATGGGGGTTATGGGAAGTGATGAGCAGTAACCATGGAAAACCATTCTCATCCACATGCCAGGAGAAGCAGAGAAAGTGAACATTTATTTTTTTTTTTAAAAGATTTTATTTATTTATTTGACAGAGAGGGAGATCACAAGTAGGCAGAGTGGCAGAGAGGAGGAAGCAGGCTCCCTGCTGAGCAGAGAGCCCGATGCGGGCCTCGATCCCAGGACCCTGAGATCATGACCCGAGCCGAAAGCAGAGGCATTAACCCACTGAGCCACCCAGGCGCCCGAAAGTGAACATTTAAAGAGAAGAAGGGATCAGGATGCTTTTGGGTGGCTCAGTCAGTTAAGCGTCTGCCTTTTGCTTAGGTCATGATTCCAGAGTCCCAGGATCAAGTCCCATAACAGGCTCCTTGCTCAGTGGGGAACCCGCTTCTCCTCTGCCTGCCGCTCCCCCTGCTTACACATTCTCTCTCTGACAAATAAATAAATAAAATATTTGAAAAAAAATAAAGAAGGGAACAGATGTGCAAAGTTAGAAGGAGAAAGTGATCTGGCCAGAGAGAGACAAAGGATTAGAGAATGAGAGGCAAACAAGGAGGAAGGCAGAGGGAGGGGAGGGAGGAGGGAAGTAGGAAGAGAGAAATTAATAGTTCCTGATAGCTTTCCAGTTCTTGGTTCTTGGCTATCATAAGATACACTCCTGCCCTTGGGTTCTGTGAGATTCTCTGGATTTTTATCAAAGTTCTCTTACGTTTTATTCTGTTGCCTAAACTAGTATGAATGAGTTTCTGTTATTAATGAAGAGAGACCACCAAGACTGCTTGCTAGAACCTACTTCTCTATCTTGTTTTGAGCCCCAAAACAAAAGAATAGACCTTGACTCTTTCTGAATTAATGAAACACAGCACAGTTATAGACATTCAGACTTGGAATCATCTAAACCAAACCATTTATTTTCTAGATGAAATAGTAGTGTGTGAGGAAGTGAAATCACCCAAAACTTTCTACTGCATCATGAATCTCAGGGGCACTCCATTTAACAAATACTTTCCCTGCATCGTACCTGAGGACATGCACACACTCCCAAGCCAGGCTGGGCAAAGCGCACTGTACTATCGTCCAATCATCATCTCTCATAAGAGATCAGTCTGCTAATATGATGATAGCAACTTTGGGCTTGTACATGCCTTTTCCCAGAGGAAATCCACACCCTCATGGGAATCCTGTACTAATGCTCTTGGGACCCCTCTGGAGGAGATGAGCGAATCTAACCAGGTTCTAACAAGCCTCAACAGAGAAAATAGAAGCAGAACTATAATCTTTATCAGAAACGGAAAAGAGAAAAATGTTAAAACAATTGTTTTTCCACCTTAAAGTCTGTGTTTCTCTCTCAGCAGCACCAATAGATATTGCAGGAAAGGAAATTTTGTGTGTTTTACTGAAGAAAGTCAACACAAATGCTTAGAAATAGGGAGTATGAAAACCATTTTAGTTGAAGGCAAGGACAAGGCAGGGAATGATTGAATGACATAGAATATTGAAATGTTTTGAAAAAAAACTCTTAAAAATAACCTCAAAGTATTTGTTTCTTTGACATGTATAAAAGGAAAAGATCTACCAGGTAAATTTGATCAGATAGACGTGTTTTGAAGGCAAGTGTAGCCAAATTGTGTGACCTAGAGCTACCTCGAATTTCAGATGCGCACTTTTAGAGAGATAACAAAAAAAGAAGTGATTTTGTAAAAATTTAGGATTGACAGATTCAGAAACAAAACTTGGAATGAATTTTTCTGACCAGAGGGCAGGAATGCTGGAGTAAGTCCTTCTCCTGAGACTGATGGGATATTTGGGTCACAGTGACTCATTTATGGAGATTTTTAATTTTTGGTGCTCTTCCAATTCAACTTTTTTTTTTCAAACTCTAGTTGCAATGACACAAACTTTGGCCTATATGTGTCTACCCTCCTTCCTCCTCACCCCGTTGCCTGGGCATCCCCTCTCCTGGGTGTCTTGGGAAGGATTGGGGATAGCTCTCATCCCTCCTACGTTGCCCTTTCAGATGTTCCTTCCTCAGATCCTGGGCGCCTTTTACCTCCTCCACTTCACGGCAGTGACAAATCACACACTTCTGTACTGACCATCACCTCCTGGACCTTGGGTCAACTGTTTCTCTTGATACTATGAGACTGCGATGGGCTCGTAGGGTGAATGGGGAGCCAGCCCCACTCCCCTCTCTGCCTGATTCCTCATAAGCATAGAACCACAAGGCTGTGTGGATGAAGCAGACCTGCTAGAGGGGAGGATTCATTATATGGACTTACTGTGGGAGAAAATAAAAAATAGAATTATATGGTAAAGTCAGCCTTACTCACGCTAGAATAAAAGCCACAGAGGACTTCGAACAGGGTTGGTGGAAGAGCCACCCTGAGCAGGAGAATCTAGGGTGTGCTTGGCAATTCCAAGTTGGGCTCCTGAGACCTCCCAGTGAGCATGGGGTTTGCATATGCCTACTCATCTCAACCACACACACCTCCCAAAGACAAACAGTGCTTGGGAGATCAAAGTTAAACTTTGACCTTCGTATAAAGAAGAGAAATAGTTCTCTGCATGCAATGAGCACTATACCACTCTCTACCCACCGATGGGGATATGTTTTCACCTCCTTCGGTTTCCAGAGACAGAACAAGAAGGGGGCTTCATGAGGCCCTAATGAAATATCTGACTGAAGGTCTGGAATGACCACTGTCCTGTACCTGGAGCTTGAATACATCCCTACATGGGAGGCCTCACAGGACTCTTCCAAACGGGAGGGATGCAGAGTGATTTGTCATCTTCCTGTCCAAGCAACTGACTTTCCAAGTTGCATTAGGGAAAATAAGTTTTAAGTGACTTGTGTAGATGCACTTTCCAGAACTGAATTCCACTGCTTTATGTGCATGCCCCTTCTGTTAGTTAATAATAATAAAGCTTGCTTCCGCCTTGTGCAAGACTTTTCTCTCTAAATCTGTAGTTCTCAAAAAGGGGCAGTATTGCCCTCCAGGAAACATTTGGTGATGTCTGGAGACATTTTCGGTTATCATAGGCTGGGGGGACTTCGGGGAAGAGGCTGCTGGTATCTCTGGGTAGAGGCCAGGGATGCTGCTGAACATTGTATGACACACAAGGCGACTCCCCACAAGAAAGAATTATCCAGCTTCAAATATCCATAGTGCTGCTATTGAGAAACACTGTTCTCAGAGTGCTTGTAAAAAATGAGGGTTTCCTTCACCTGTGACCAGTTTTCACTAACTTCTCACCCTCATGTCACTCCTGAATTTTACTTTGAAAATTCATCAGCCAGAGGCACCTGGGTGGCTTGGTTAAATGTCAGACTCTTGATTTGGGGTCAGCATGTTCTCAGGGTTGTGAGTTTGAGTCCTGTGTCAGGCTCCCTGTTCAGTGGGGAGTCTGCTTCTTCCTCTCCCTCTACCCCTCCCCTTTGCTCATGTTCATGTCTCTCAAATAAATAAATAAAATCTTTTTAAAAATTCATCAACCAGGGGCGCCTGGGTGGCTCAGTTGGTTGGACGACTGCCTTCGGCTCAGGTCATGATCCCGGAGACCCAGGATCGAGTCCCACATCGGGCTCCCTGCTCGGCGGGAAGCCTGCTTCTCCCTCTCTCACTCCCCCTGCTTGTGTTCCCTCTCTGGCTGTGTTTCTGCCTGTCAAAAAAAAAAAAATTTCATCAACCAATCTTCCTACAAATCATCTTCCAGCAGATTAAGAGTAATAATGGCATTTACTGAATTCTTACTGTGTGCCAGGTTCTGGTACAAGGAGTTTACATACTTTATGTCACTATTGTCCCCATTTTTCAGAAGAGAAAATTGAGGCTTCAAGCAACTGACTAGGTTGCACATGTCCATAAAACTTAAAATCTCAGAGGTATTCAACCCAGAATTCCTAAGTTTCTGCTCTTTAACCTTTAACTCAGTGCCTTCCTTTCTTTCTTTTTCTTTCTTTCTTTCTTTTTCTTTCTTTCTTTTTCTTTCTTTCTCTTTCTTTCTTTCTCTTTCTTTCTCTTTCTTTGTCTTTCTTTGTCTTTCTCTTTCTTTCTTTCTTTCTCTCTCTTTCTTTCTCTTTCTCTTTCTCTCTCTTTCTCTCTCTTTCTCTTTCTTTCTTTTTCTCTCTTTCTCCCTTTCTCTCTTTCTTTCTTTCTTATAAGCTCTAGGGAGCCTGGGTGGCTCAGTCGTTAAGCAGCTGCCTTCAGCTCAGGTCATAATCCTGGGATCTTGGGATCAAGCCCCACATCAGGTTCCTTGCTCAACGGGGAGTCTGCTTCTCCCTCTCTTACTCCCCCTGCTTGTGTTCCCTTCTCTCTGTGTTTCTCTCTGTCAAATAAATAAATAAAATCGTAAACATTTTTAAATAAATAAATGGATAAATAAATAAACAAAATAAGCTCTACGCCTCCTGTGGGGCTCGAACTGACAACCGCAAGATCAAGTCCCATGCTCCACTCACTGAGCCAGCCGGGTGCCCTCACTCAATGCCTTTATAAGGAAACCAACAGTACTCAATTCCTTAAGCAACTGCTTTACACCCAGAATCCTATTTTTACCATGAGAATTTTCATCTTCTGACGAAAAGTATTTGTTACATAAATATAACTTTGTAATTATGGTCATCCATCACTTAGAACAAACTACATAAATAGATTTGAAAACACAGGTATTTTAAAACTCTCTCTTCTCCAAGAAAAGCTATGTTTTATATATATATAAAAGGAAAAGATCTACCAGGTAAATTTGATCAGATCAAAAAAAAAATATATATATATATATTTTTTTAAGATGTTATTTATTTAGGGCACCTATGTGGCTCAGTCATTAAGTGTCTGCCTTCAGCTCAGGTCATGATCCCGGGGTCCTGGGATCAAGCCCCACATCCGGCTCCCTGCTTGGTGGGAAGCCTGCTTCTCCCTCTCCCACTCCCCCTGCTTGTCTTCTTGTTCTCATGTCTCTCTTTATGTCAAATAAATAAAATCTTCCTTTAAAAATATTTTATTTGTTTTTGCGAGAGAGAGACTGCATGAGAGCACGGGAGCATGAACAGGGGGAGTTGCAGAGGGAGAAGCAGGCTCCTCACTGAGCAGGGAGAACCACAGGGGGCTCAATCCTTAGACCCTGGGATCATGATCCTAGCTGAAGGCAGATGCTTAACTGACTGCGCCCCACCAGGTGCCCTGTATTTTATATGTTTTAGTCTCAAACTTAAGGAATCTTTTCATTTTCGGAATTTCCAGACTAATGCATACAATACTTTCACCAACAGAACCAGAACCTTGCTCTATCCTGAGGTGCCAGTAATAACAGGAAGAAAAAAAAGCAACATTTTGTAACATTTATAAAAGCATATTGATTTTTTTTAATTCAGGTGCCTATCTCCCCCATTGTCTTGTGTATTTGTTTTCTAATGCAACACAGCAAATTAAAACAAACCTAGCAACTTAAGAAGCAGCCACTTATTAACTCACAGGTCTGTTAAGTCAGGAGTTCCAGCAAAGCCACTATATAACTGAATTCTCTGCTCAGGGTCTCTTGACGCTTATATCATGGTGTCAATCAGCCTGACTTCTCCTCTGGAGACTGCAGAAAACCCACTTTCAAACTCGTTGAGGTTATTGGCAGATTTCAGTTCCTTGAAATTGTAAGACTGAAGTCTCATTTCCTCGCTGAGTGTTGGCCACAGTTTGCTCTCAGCTCCCAGACTCAGCTGCCTGGTCCTTGCCAGATGGCCCCTTCCATCTCCAGCATTGTTAGTGGAGAATCTCCCTGATGATGAATCTACCTCATGCTTCGAATCTCTCTTCAGGAAGAGCCCAGTCCCTTTTAACATCTCACCTGATTAGGTCAGGCCTACCACGGACAATCTCCCTATCTTAAGGTCAATTGATTTGAAATCTTAATTATATCTGTAATCCCTCACAGCAATACCTAGATTAGTGTTTGAATAATAAGGAGAAGGTGTGTGTATATTAAGCAGGCATGGAGCTTGGGGATCAACTTAGAATCCTGCCTAGTTGATAGTCTGTAAGTTCTTTGGTGACAAAAATTGGGCCTTGTATGTCTACTACCCAATAGATGATCCATAAATGTTCACTGAACTAAATTGTTTTCAAGGAATTGGGAGATTCTGAATCAGGAAATTGTTACGTGGGAGCATTAACTTCCAGGTGAAGACAACTCCCATCAGGAAAAAGATGATATGCAGTACCGAGTATGCCTTTGGGCTGATCACCATCCTGACCTCTGCCTCCACCAAAAAATTAAGTGGAGTTTCTACTTTCAGTATGGGGATGCAGCTGTGATTTAGTCATTTTTATTTTTAAATATTTATTTATTTATTTATTTATTTATTTATTTATTTATTTATTTTAATGTATTATTGTTTCGGGGTACTGGTCAATGATTCATCAGTCTTACACAATTCACAGCATTCCCATAGCACATACCCTCCCCAATGTCCATCACCCAGCCACCCCATCCCTCCCACCTCCCTCCCCTCAAGCAACCCTCACTTTTTGTTTCCTGAGGTTAAGAGTCTCTTACGGTTTATCTTCCTTTCTGGTTTCATCCTGTTTCATTTTTTCCTCTCTTCCCCTATGCTCCTCTGCCTTGTTTCTCAAATTCCACATATCAGGGAGATGACATAATTGTCTGTCTCTGATTGACTTATTTTGCTTAATATAATATCCTCTAGTGCTATCCACATCGGTGCAAATGGCAAATTTCATTTTTTCATGACTACATAATATTCACACACACACACACACACACACACACACACACACCATGTCTTCTTTACTCATTCATCTGTTGATGGACATCTAGGCTCTTTCCATAGTTCAGCTATTGTGGACATTGTGCAGCTGTAATTTAGTAAGGGAAATCAAGAGGAAAAGAATCCCTATCCCAGAAATATGCAATAAAACAATTTTCCAGAATCACACCCATTCTATTGAGTAAAGGGTGTGTTTGGAGGGTTGATGGTGTCATGATCTTCCCTTGGCTAGTCTGCCAGCCCTTTCACAATGGAACTACACATTATTCATATTTATATATGGGCTAGCATGGTGCCTGTTTCAAAGGATCAACTTTAAAGACAAAAGCTGATTGAACGTTTGTAAAATGAATGCTATTTAACGTGTTTCTGCTAGTAGGCATTCAATTCCTGTGGGCGAGGGTTCTTCCAATGCATTTTTTGCAATCCGGCAATGCCTGTCCCATTCCTGGCAACCAGTAAGCATTCAACAGGTGCAATCATGGGATTGTGTACACTTGTTTTAAAATGTAGTTTCTCCTCTCCAAATTAGTAGTTGGTCACTTTAAATTATGCAATATGAATTGAAAGTGGATAATATTCAAGCTGGAATCTTACGAATTAAGAAAATTCAGCTTTATGATTACGCAGAAAAAGAAAAAAGAAAAAGAAAGAAAGAAACCAAAACCTTTCATCTTCTTTTCAAATGGATACTCGTATCAGTGGCTAGTAAATGTATTTAGGAGAAACATTTTTTTTACGTCAATCGGAAGAGACAACTTTGGTTTCTGAAAAGAAAAGCTCCGTTTCCCTTATATTTTCTCAGCTCCTCCATCTCTAGCCTCAGACAAGGTACAGGTTATCTGCAATTCTGTGGTCGTCCCCCGCACTTAAGTCGCATTCGGGAAAACCCTTTTCCTCCCGAAAAGGCCTTCTAACTACGAATAAACGCTAGCCAGGACCACAGCTTTGTCGGCTTTCCTGTAAACTGGAAAGCCGCGGTTTCGGGTCCGCGCTGTGACGTCACTGGGCTGGCGGACGCGGCGCGGGTCTCCGCCTTCGGTGATTGGCTGGGGATCGTGACGTCACTGGACGGGGCGGTCCGGGGCTCGGGAGGGTCCGGGATGCTCCGATGCTCCTAGTTCACTTATTAAAAAAAAAAAGAGTAATAAAGAAAGAAAGAAAGGAAGAAAGGAAGGAAGGAAGGAAGAAAAAAAAAGAAAGAAGTGTGGTGGGGGCGAACCGAGGAGTCCGCCCCGCCCGCCGCAAACCGCACCGCCCGAGAGGGGCGGGGCGGGGCGGGGAGGCGGGGCGGGGCGGAGCCAGGCGGAGCCGGGCGCGGCGCCGCGCCGTCCAGGCCACCGCCCACCCCGTACACACAGCATGTAAACAGTCCCCGCCGGGAGGAGCCCCGGGACCAGAGGGAGCCGCGCCGCCCGGCCTCGCCGCCTGCCCGAGAGCCCGCGGAGCCGCGCACTGCCCGCCCGGGAGGAGGGCGCCCGAGGACAGAGGAGGGCGGGCGGGCGGCGGAGGGAGCGAGAGGCGGGCGGCGCACGAGGAGGCTGAGCGAACAGCGGGCGCGGCGGGCGAGGATGGATTTCCAGCAGCTGGCTGACGTTGCGGAGAAATGGTGCTCCAACACGCCCTTCGAGCTCATCGCCACCGAGGAGACCGAGCGCAGGATGGATTTCTACGCCGACCCCGGCGTCTCCTTCTACGTGCTGTGTCCGGACAACGGCTGCGGGGACAATTTTGTGAGTGCCGGGGGGAGGGACGGCTGCAGCGCGCGGGAGTGGACGCGCGGTCGCCTCCTTGCACCGGAGCGGCGGCACGCCGGGGAGGCTGTGGGCGCGGGGTGGGGGCGTAACCAGCCCCGTGCGGCGGTGTCAGCCGGGCACGGGCGAGGGGCGAAGGGCGGCGCGTGGCGGGCAGGGGCGCGCTTAGGACAGGGGAGCCAGACTGGGGATCTGGACTGGGGTGGGCTGTTTCGGGGACGCGACCCTGCAGTCCGTGCTTGGTGCTCGACTAGGAGATTCTGCCGAGCATCCCCGCGGCTCACCAGCCCGGGCCGGGGCGAACGGACCTCCCCGCAGGGCCCAGTCTCGAGCTTCCTACACCCGGGCGTCCCGTCGGGGTGAGGAATCCTCCTCCCTTCGCGATGCGCAGACACAACTCCTCGAGTTGTCCCCGCCCGGGAGAGCCCCCGCCCCTTGTGATCCCCTGCGCTGCAGGTTTGGACACAAAGCCTCTGTCCACGCTAGCGATGCCCCATCTCCTGGACCTTCTTTGCGGAATTACACCCCGCATCTTAAAAACACACACGCGCGTGCGCGTGCACCCACCCACACACACACCCCCCACACACACGCGGGCGCGCGGGCACGCCTATGTCCCCTTCTCCTGGGCTTCCATTGCTCTTCTGTGCGCTTACAGCGAGGTGTGCTGGGCCCGAGTAGGTTCCGTCCCGCGGAGGCGGCGGCCGAGGCCCTGGCGAAGGCCCGCGGTTTTTCCAGATGAAGGGGAAACCCCCCTCCCCCACCCCACTCCCGCCCGTAGCTGGGAGAGACCGGGACCTGGAACTGCGGTAGCTACATCTTCCACTTTGTATCCTGTGCCCACTTGGGATCTTGGTGCTGGCAGTTTAGGAAGGAGATGCGGCGGGCAGGGGAGTTGGGGGTGGGAAGTGCAAAGAATGGGCGAGGCTGGCGCCCCATGAAGTGTTTGTAAGGACGGGGGAAAATAATGGTCCCCAAATGTAAGATGGAGGCGGCTCTGGGCTCGGGTTACCGTGTGGTCGCCGGCTGGAGCCTGGAGCTGGCGCTGCTGCCACCCCTGCGGACCGAGGTGGGGCGGTGCCAAGGCGCAGCCTGGAGGGGGCTCCTCAGGTGGGGCGAGACAAAGCCACCGCGTGCCCCTGCCCCCCGCGGCAAGTTCGCGGAGGAGTTAGAGAGACAGCCCGATCGCCTTCCCTGGCCCCTGAGAGACCAAGGCTTGTGTGCTAATTGCCAGTAAGGCATGCCCCTCCCACCACCGGCACCCTATCCCCTCCGATAACACACCTGGCCCCAGAGGGCGACACTAGAAGAGAGGTGGCCTTGGGGGACAGCCAGATTTGAGTTCTGCCTGTGTGACTCTGATCAGATGCCTCCCTCAGTTTATGCATCAAAAAAATGGGCAGGATACTAGCACCCAGGGGATCCATAAATAAAACACCCAACCATCTCTTTGCACAGCAGAGGCCCCCCTCAGAGACCTGGGCTTCCCCAGAGTTTAGAGCTTGTCTTTCTTTTTTAAGAACCTCAAGTTTTCTCACCTGTAAAATGAGGTTAATCAGAACACCTCCATGCAGGGACTTGTGAAGAGCAAGTAAACTATAAATATAAGTAAGAACACTGTTAACTGTAGTTAAAATAGTGTCGTTTTGGGCGAAAATGGGAAATGATTTAAAAATAGGGATTTACTCCATTGCAAACATGTGAGAAAATCCCAGGGTTCTACTAGAAAGGGCCCCAGTGTCCAAATAACTGCGGAGTTAGGGGTTTGATTAGGAGTCCCTTCTAACCCTAGTCTGCCAGGGGCCTGTCCAGCTCCTTACTGTGTGAGATACAGCAAGAATCACCCAAGGTTCTGGATTTTATGGGGGAGAGCTCCACACAGCCTTCTTGCTACAACTGCAGGAGACCTACGCAAAGGAATCACTCCACAGAGAACCGTCGTTGAGAAACATTATGTATATCACAACTTTTTCAAGGCCATTCATAATATTAAATGTTTTTGCACCTGTGTGAGTAAAATGCTTGAATATATTCCCTCTCTAACAATTAAATGAAATAGGTAAGGAAGAAAATGGATGGAAGGAAAAAGAAATTTCTTGGGTAGACTGGAACATTCTTTTTTTTTTTTTAATATTTTATTTATTTGACAGAGAGAAACACAGCTAGAGAGGGAACACAAGCAGAGGGACTGAGAGAGGGAGAAGCAGGCTTCCCGCCGAGCAGGGAGCCCGATGTGGGGCCCGATCCAGGGTCTCCAAGATCATGACCTGAGCCGAAGGCAGTCGCCCAACTAACTGAGCCACCCAGGCGCCCCTAGACTGGAACATTCTTAAAGTTTCTGGAGGCCATATTGGACGTGCCAGAGTCTTTGTAGCCCAGATCTCTCCTCAGATCTATCTCCGGCCAGGTTTGTCACGCCGCCCGTTGCCCTCAGTTAAAGGGACTCAGGCATGGAGTGTCCTACCTCCCTCCTTTTCCTTTCCCCCGGAAAATCCTGTTAAGCATTAGAAGAAATTTGAGGTGAATGGAACTCCTGTAACCTGAAGGATTTATTAACCATAAGAATATTTGCATAGCATTTCTCAATTTACAAAGTGTTTTCACGTGACTTATGCGCTCATTCATTTATTCATCAAACATTTGTTGAGGGCTTACTTTGAAGCAGGCCAGGGCTACCTAGAATATAAATAGGACCTCTGCCCTCACTTTCCTGGGGCCATTCTCCCCATCTAAGAGGCAGTGTGGCACAGTGGTTCGTGGTGCCCAGGCTCCTGGGTTGGACTACTTGGGCTTGCACACCAGCCCCCATGTCTAACTGTGTGCATTGGGGAAATTTCTTGAATCCCTCCATGCCATGATTTCCACATCCTTAACAGGGGAATGATAACATTAGTTCCTTCCCAGCAGTCTTGTTTAGAACAGTGCCTAAAATAGGGTTGGTGCTATTAGGAACTCTCTGGCAGTCTCCACACAGCAATCACTCTGGATCTATTTAAAATGTGATCCAGGTCATGACTGGTGACTCTCCACCTCACCTAAACTGACTTCTGTAACTTTGGCCATAGAACCTGAGCGCTTGCCCTGGCTTCAGACCCCCACATGATTTGTCTCCTGCCGCTTCTCTGACCTCATAGTCTTTCTCCTTGCTTACTGTGTTTGTGCCACACTGACTTTTCTGGTCTGCTGACATGCCGTGCTCATTCCTGCCTCAGGACCTTTGCATTTGCTGCCCCCTCTGCCTAGAACATTCTTCCTCTACATCTTGGCATGGCTAGCTCCTTTATGCCATTCAGTCCTGGGAGAAACCCTCCTGACCACATATTCCTTCATCTTACCCTCTTTTAGTCAAGTCATAGCACTCATTAGTACTTGATACTCTCTTATTTATTTTCTGCCTGGCCCCATGAGGCTGTAAGCTTCATAAGAGCAATGGCCTTGTCTGTGTTAATTATCACTGTACCCCAGAACTTGGAGTACTGTCAGATCCATGACAGGTACTCAGCCCATGTGTATAAGAACAAGTGATAGTGAAGAAGGCAAATGTTAAATTTCAAGAATGACAGCTTCAAAGAACAGTAACTACCACTTATGTGCAATTCTACTTTGTGTATGCAGTAGGTGCTTTGCATATATATGCTTATTTAATCTTAGTAATCCTACGAGGTCCTCTCTATGATTTTGTCCATTTTACGATGAAGAAAGTGACACACAGCAAGGTGTACTAACTTTACCACAGCTAATAAATAGTAGAGTAACTTGAACCCTAGCCCTATACTGAAAGCATAGCATCCCAGGAGTCACAGCTAGAGATCAAATTCAGACCATGGGTTCAAAGGCGGCTTCTGATTGGGCCTCGCAACAAAGTCTATGAGCTAGGTATGGTCCCCATTTTACAGGTGAGGAAACTGAGGCTCCATTGAAGGGAATCTATCCAGGACTATGCTGCTAAGAAATGACAGCCAGAACTTGAGTTCAAGCCCAGAGGCCTGTCATTTGCACCATGCAGAGTATCAAGCCAAGAGCTCCAGCGGAGCCTGGGGAACAGGACTTCCTTTGATTTTCCTTCCACTTTGGTAGCTCCTCGGTTCCTTGTGCATGGTTTCCTCTTCTCATCTCCCAGGCCATCCTGCTCACACCATCCCTTTCCACACTGCTGCCCTGATTCAGGCCTGTCTCTGTGGACAGTGACAAAGTCAACTCCTGGGAGAAATTGCCCTCTGTGTTGGGCAATCAGGGACAGAGCCAACCCTGCCTGGCTCCACAGGTGCAACAGGGAGGGGCTGGAGCTCACTGACAGGTAGCACGTTCACTTCTGCCAACACAAGGTCCTGAGGGCTTCGTCAGGCTGGAGGCGCAGGGGACTGGCATCCACTAAGGTACCAGCTGGACAGAGGGACACGCGTGCATGCTTTCCTGGGCAGGGCAGTACCAGCTGCTTTCCCTCGTTATCCTAGGCCAGGAGAAAGGAGCCCTAACCCAAGAGTACAGCCCTGCAGCTCCCTGGCGTCTGGGTGCTCGTGACTGGAGAAGGGGAGGGTGGCCTTGTTGTCCTGTTTTTCTGCCAGCCCATCAAAAACATGTTTGCATCTAAAATTCTGTACAGCTTAATCCCTCCTCAACATGAACATAAAGATAGCAGTTGTCACACTATTAAAGAAAAAAGGCTCAGGTGCCTGGGTGACTCAGTGGGTTAAGGCCTCCGCCTTTGGCTTAGGTCATGACCTCAGGGTCCTGGGATCGAGGCCCGCATTGGGCTCTCTGCTCAGCAGGGAGCCTGCTTCCTCCTCTCTCTCTGCCTGCTTCTCTGCCTACTTGTGATCTCTCTCTCTGTCAAATAAATAAATAAATAAATCTTTTTTAAAAAAAAGAAAAAAGGCTCTATTTATAGAGGGACCAAATGATTTAATTTTACGTGTGCATATATACATATATCTATATATATTTACCCCATTTTTATCCTAAGCATGTCTCTGTTCTTCACTACATGACCAAATAACAACCCAATAAGACTTTTCTGAATGAGATTTTATCTCCTCGTTTGCTGGGAAAGTGGAGAAAAAGCACGTTCTTGTTCAGTTTAAACTCTACTCTCTGTTTCCTCCGAGGTCAAATGGAGATAATCATCCCTATATTATGTTATTATTGTGGAGATTAGATGAGGGGTCGTGGTAACTGTAAAGCTTTCCACAATGGCTGTGTGTTATTCATCTTGAGATTCTTTAGGGTATGTCCTTAGTATATTCATGAAGTGGTCATCCTGAGGAGAGTGAAGTTATGCTAATATGGATTTCAACAGATAGGAAGAAGCAATCTGGGCTCCTGCTAAATGAGAGGGAGTCTACAGGTCTACAGACTCTACAGTCTAATCTTGATAACCACACTATATTATTATTTTCTGTGACTTAAAAATGAAGGAGCTGAGGCTCAGGTTGAAGGTGTGCTCACCTCTGTTGATATCTTGGCCTTGCTCCTTGCTCTCTGTGTGACCACAGACAAGTTGCTCAACATCTCTGAGCCTCAGTTTCCTCCGTGGTAAAATGTGTCAGTGCACAAAGAGCAAGTCATAGGGGTGGCTAGCCATATTCTTCTCATCCTTTGCAAAAGTATGCTGGGTGGCGTCTGATGGTGTGGAGCTTTTCTCTTGTAGCATCTCTTTGAGGGATAGCAGTCGGTTTTGGGGTAGGCCACACTAACTCAAAATAGACTTCCCAGTGCTAATGATGGCAGAAACCCCATATGGCAGTACCACAGCTGGAGTGAGGCCCCTGGCAGTGACTTTTAACTCAGGTCACTGAGTCCAGGGAGGAGAAGCAGTTGTGTTCTTTGCCCCCAGCCACCCCCCAGTCTGCCTAAGCACCAGGAAGCCAAACGCCCTGTCCCTAAGTGTTAGAAGAGTAAGAACACACAGACTATGCTCAAAAAGATATTTGGGGTGCCTGGATGGCTCAGTCATTAAGTGTCTGCCTTCAGCTCAGGTCATGATCCCAGGGTTCTGGGATCGAGCCCCACATCGAGCCCCACATCAGGCTCCCTGCTCAGCAGGAAGTCTACTTCTTCCTCTCCTACTCCCCCCTGCTTATATTCCCTCTCTCGCTATCTCTCTCTGTCAAATAAATGAATAAATTTTTTTTTTAAAAAAAAGCTATTTGTAGGATTGAATTACCGTAGTGATCTAAGACCATTTTGGGATGAGCTGGATGTTCTCATCTTTACTATAGAAAACAGAAAGGCGCTCATTTCCCTGTGTACAGATGCCATGGTTCTAAATGGCTTCAACTGGGCAAACTTTGGTAATAAACTCTGATCCAACTTAGTGACAGAAAGACGGGCCGCAGATGGCCTGTTTCAAAATCAAAGTTCTCGCCAGGGCTTGTCACCCCTGCCCCCAACTATGATTCGTCAAAGTTCTTCTCTGGTTCTGGTTCTCAAAGTTTGGGCCCAAAGCCAGCACCATGAGCATCACCTGGAAACCTTTCGGAAACGCAGATTCTTAGCCCTACCCCCAGCATAAGTTGGGGGCTGTGGGGCTGTGTCATGATGCTTGTGGAAGCTTGAGGACCACTGCTGTCCTCCCCCTCAGAAGCCTTCCTTTGCCATTGCTCTTCTTATAAGGTGCCTTAGCTCTCATGGCATGAGGTACCTTAGCTCTCACTGCGTGCTTGGAGTCAGCATGTTCTGTACCTGGATTTATATTTGCCAGAGAGTTACATTGTTCAAAGCCACAGGTTCTCTGGCCCACGCCATAGTTTTTTCGTGGCCAAAGTGGCTGTTTGGTTGAATTTCCAAATGTGTCGTTATGGACACACCCAGTGGTGCAGGACTCTGGGTCTTCAATCCCCCTCTTATCTTTGTTTAAGACTAGACCCCAGAATCTGCTTTCAGGAGCGTCAGCCCAGCCACAAGACATTCTGTCTGCCTTCTATTTTTCCTAAGAGATTACCATCAGCCCATTGCCTGTTAGTTCTGGAGAACTCACCTGTTTTATCTGGGACACTGCCGTGGGCCACTGATGGAATTTCGGTCTCTGCACAGGCCTGTAGAAGGCCGGAGAGGTGGTCTGTGTCCCACCCACAAGTGGCCAGTCCTGTTAACCTGGCACCGTTGGTTCTCACCTCACTTGGTTTTGTATTCTTTTCCTTCCGTTGGTTCTCCTCTGTCCCTATTTTCCCAACTACAGACCCTCACCGTGTCTTTTATGGATCTTTAATGACTGCCTTGATTTGTTTTGGAAGGAAACAGTTTTATTTATTTATTTATCTATTTATTTATTTATTTATAAAGATTTCATTTATTTACTTGACAGAGAGACAGGTCATCACAAGTAGGTAGAGAGGCAGAGAGAGAGGAGGAAGCAGGCTCCCTGCTGAGTAGAGAGCCCGATGTGGGCCTCGATCCCAGGACCCTGAGATCATGACCTGAGCCGAAGGCAGAGGCTTAACCCCCTGAGCCACCCAGGCACCCAGGAAACAGTTTTAATAAATAAACCTGACTACTTTCTGTGATGAGTTACAGTGGTTATGAAACAATTAGCATTGAATCAGAGATGTCCTTTAAGTGGCCACGGGTACCCGAGTTGGTCTGGTTCTAAACCCCACGCACCCTCATGTTGTCATAGGGGCAGGGATTTGGTTAAAACCTTTTTAAACCCACAAAACCAGCATGACTGAGAGTTAGCCAAATGCAGGAGATTTAGACAGACTGGACAGAAGGCCCTTTAGCAGGTGGTAAGTCTTCCTGCTCCAAAATATATTCATAAAACAACAACTCCAGAAGTGGAGCAAAGAAAACTGGCTTGAACACTCTCCTCAGGAGGTTAGAAATGCCCTAGAAACACTTGGAGAGCCTGTCTCATTTCCAGGCAGTAGTGGCTAGTACGTGCCTCTGGTACCTGAGTGATGCACTTTCCTTAGTTTACTTTGTAATCTAAAGCCTAATGTTCTTTCAGAAGTAGATACCCTAGGTTCTCATAGATACACCTACTTCTGAATGAACTGGAACTGGGGTTGTTTTAGGTACTGTTCTCTGTGGGGGTCTCATTTGCGCAGTGCGTGCCCTTCTGTTTGGGGCAGGTGGAAAGCCCAGCCCAGCGGCTCCCTCCCCGTTCTCCTGCAGACACAAAAGAGGCAAGAGGGCGCTTACGCCCGCCATTTACTGTACTGAACATCCACTCATGCCAGCTGGGCACTGTGCTGGGCACTTAGTAAACTTTTTACTTTTTTCTCTAATCTTTATGAGTCTAGGAAAGGCAGGATTAAAGTTTTCTCTTGTGCGGTGCTAGATATTAATTCCATCTTTGACTTGCATAAGAATTTGAAACATGCTGGAACTTTTAAAAATGTGAGCACGGAAATGGGTGCTGAGCAGAGCTTCTATTAAAGCGGCACTTTACGGTTCTTGCTGAATCCCTGCTGCTTGAGAATCGAGTGTGAGGACGGGTCTAAAAGCACTTTGTACTATTACACTTTTGTACAATGTAAGAGACTATTACATAGATGGCATTTCAGTGGCTGGACAACTGTGGAGGTCTTTAATTAATAAGGAATTGTGTTTTCGCTATTGTCTAAAGTTAGAGAATCTAGAAATTATCTTCATTAGGTTGGGGCAGAAGTCCTTCCAGAAGTCTGCTGGAATTAAAGCATTGCGTGTCAGAAATGGACCTTTACAGGGCCCCTGGGTGGCTCAGTTGGTTAAGCGACTGCCTTCGGCTCAGGTCATGATCCCGGAGACCCGGGATCGAGCCCCCCATCGGGCTCCCTGCTCGACAGGAAGCCTGCTTCTCCCTCTCTCACTCCCCCTGCTTGTGTTCCCTCTCTCGCTGTGTTTCTCTCTGTCAAATAAATAAATAAAATCTTTTAAAAAAAAAAAAAGAAAGAAAGAAATGGACCTTTACATCTACGAAACACAAGTAACTGGGGTGGAAAGAATGCCCATTAGCACCTAGTTAGTCTCTTGGATCTGAGTAGTATTTAAAGTCTGTCCGTCCCATTCTTAGAAATGCTACAGTGAGAAGGAGGAGGTGACATGTGTTTCTTGAGTGATTGGCATAGAACTTTCTGGGGTGATGCCCTCATCGTTGTATTAATGGAAGGAAGCAAGGGTGTACTTGACATGGACTGTTTCTCCAAAAAGAACCTGTCTCCTGCTGCCCCATTTCTGCTTCTTGCTTTAATTTGCCAGATGTCTTCCTCCCTCCCACATCCCTACTTTTCCACCAATGGGGAACTGTCATGGATCCATGCCCTCTAAACAGTGACTCTTGATCAGATACCTGGATGTTACCCAAGTAGCCCAGTGCCTCTCCCTAGCTCAGATATACAGAGCAAGGGGCTTCTGCTTGGATCCCAGAAGCCTGTTTCTTGGGCTTATTCCAGATCCTTGAACATTTATGGGAGAGACTCGTCTGGTCTTCAAGAGGTGCTAAAATAGATAACAAACAAACAAAAAACTCACAAAACCTTGTCTAGCCTTAAGAAAAAAATAAACCCTGGGGTGCCTGGGTGGCTCAGTTGGTTAAGTGACTGCCTTCGGCTCAGGTCATGATCCCAGAGACCTGGGATCAATTCCCACATCGGGCTCCCTGCCCGGCGGTGTGGGCTCCCTGCTCAGCAGGAAGCCTGCTTCTCCCTCTCTCACTCCCCCTGCTTGTGTTCCCTCTCTGGCTGTGTTTCTCTCTGTCAGATAAATAAATAAAATTAAAAAAAGAAAAAAGAAAAAAAAAGAAACCCTAAAACCGGCCTCCTGTCTGTGCATGTTACCATGGGGAAACCATTAATGCTGTCTTGGAGCAGTTGTAGAGAAGGTGAGCTTTCAGAGAGCCTTTGCTTCCCACTGACCCGGCAATGGCTCTTCTGGGTGTTCTTCTAAATTCATTTCATTTTTGTTTTGTTTTGGTTCATTTCATCTTGAAGTAAATATACCATCACCCGTACTCACAGGCTCATCCGGGTAAAGAATGTCTCATTGCGAGTTAGTGGTTACAAACTATGCTTCATTAAGCCTTCAGCTCTAGCTGCAGGCAGAACTAAAGATCATATACACTCTTGGTTTCTCCTCCCTGCTGCTTTAAAACCCTCCTTACCCAGCTCCAGAAGAAGGACTGTGGAAATCGTGGGTGGGGAACTATCGATCCCACTGCCTTTTTTGCTACGGCTGAGCAGATCTGCTGGCGAATCAAGCAGGTAAGATTATGGACAGAAAGCCCAGGGATTTTCTGTGGGGCATAGGCATTTTCTCATTCCCTTCAGTGCAAGCAAATCAAGAATGAATGTCGGAATTTTACTTGGGAACAGAGGCCTTCAAATTTATGTCATTAAAAAAAAAAAATGTTTTTGGCTTTTTGACTTTCACACTGAGGATAATGACTGTGTGTCTTTGTTTTCTCCCCGCCCCAACTGTGGACACATAGCACGTGTGGAGCGAGAGTGAGGACTGCCTGCCTTTCTTGCAGCTAGCCCAGGATTACATCTCCTCCTGTGGCAAGAAGACGCTCCAGGAAGTCTTAGAAAAAGTCTTCAAGTCTTTCAGACCCGTAGGTGCCTGCTTGGCTTCCAAAGCCATCTTGTTTTCTACCGTGATTGTGCTCGGAATGACAGGGATGGTGGGGAAAGTGGGCAAAACCTGGGATGACTAATTGTTTTTCTCTTGTCTGCTTTGTGGCTTAAAGATAGCAGCTAGTGGAAGGAGGGAGAGGGCGGGGAAGGAGGGGGGGAAGCAGGATGCGACACAGCTGTTTGTTGGAGGAATGATGGTTATTTCTAGCATCACTTGAGTTGAGAATCTCTTGACAGGGTGGGAAGCATCAGAGCCTTGACAAGACTTCTGAATACTGCTGCTCTTGTCCAGTAGACTTCAGGCCAGAATGCTTGGAAGCACTCTGGGATTCTCTTAGCGTAGTGAGGCCTATATTTGGGGAGCTGTTGGAAGGCTATATACAGGATGTGCATCCATCTCTGGTGGGTATGGAGAAGGATGAAATTGGATACTGGTTGTAGTCTCTTCTCTTTTTATAAACTCCCTGGTAGAGAACTTGCTTCCCCCCCACACCCCTGCCACCCCAATGTAGGATTTAGGAATCTGTGTATCCAGCTGGCATTTCATTTTCATTCTAGCCGAAAAACTTGTAAAGCAAATTCTCACCGCTATTGTGAAGATTATCTATTTCCCTTTATCTTTATTGGGAGGTAAAGTAATATGGCTGGTGTCTTGATACTCCCCCCACACCAAGTTCTGTTCCCTGCCCACCGTAAATTCTCTACACCTTCAATGACATTTAGTCTAGAATTTATTTTTCAGATCTTTCAAAAGCGTATCTACTTCTCTGCTGTAATTTTCAAGCTCACCTTTCAGTGCTCTGAACAAAGTAGGCATGATTGCATGGTTGTATGACGGACTGTCGGACATCCCCGTATTTTAAGGTGTATAAGTATGTTTTGTCATCTTCTGTTTCAGTAGCCTCGCATTCTTGGTACCTGGTTTCTTTGCATATTGCATTATCTCAGTGTGCTGGTTACAGTATTGAAAAATGAGTATTTAGGAGTAAATCAAGGCCTGAGACGATGGTACCTTCTTCCAGAGAGGATTTTGATCAGTTTCTGATGGGGCCGCCAGCCCCATCAGCCTGAGATCACCTTCAAATAATTTAGTTCTTAGAACTCTCCAGGTCATGAAAAGCCAGGCTGCACATCTGGCTTTCTTCTGATTCGTATTTGTCCAGAGAGCTACTTTAGTCCATTCAGGCTGCTGTAACAAAATATCAGAGATTGAGTGGCTTATAAACAACAGACATTGATTTCACACAGGTACAGAGGCTGGAAAGTCCAAGATCAAGGAGCCAGTAGAGCCGGTGTCTAGGAAGGGCCCACTTCATGGACAGACAGCTGTCTTTCCACTGTAACCTCATGCAGTGGAAGGAGAGGGAGATACCTCTGGGGCCTGTTTTATAAAAACACCAACCCCACCCATGGGGTCCTCACATTCATGACCTAATCACCTCCCAAAGACCCACACCTCCTAATACTTGTCCCCTCGAGGATTAGGATTTTAACATGTGAGTTTTGCAGGGACGCAAGTATTCAGACAATAAGAGGTCTTTGGGATTTCAGCTTCAAGTGGGGATAGCTTATCACAGTCTTGCTCCTGTGGAAGATGTTGGTTTGACTTTGGTCCTTGTAGGACACAGTGAGGCTTCTAGCTGTTTCTTTCTAGGTCAACAGATGCCCTCGGGACAAAAGCAGTTTCTTATGTTTACCTCTCTGACTTCTAATTCTTCTATATTTAAGGAGGCATTTTTCACATTTAATCCAGCATTTTTAAAAGAGATTTTATTTATTTGACAGAGAGAAATACAGCTAGAGAGGGAACACAAGCAGGGGGAGTGAGAGAGGGAGAAGCAGGTTTCTTGCTGAGCAGGGAGCCCGATGCAGGGCTTGATTCCGGGACTCCGGGATCATGACCTGAGCCAAAGGCAGTCGCTTAATGAACTGAGCCACCCAGGCGCCCTAATGCAGCTTTTTTAGCTCTCTGAGCAAGAGTTGGTCCCAGTCATTCAATCCACCATAACAAGAAATAGAATTTCAGTGGCTTTTCTCATTCTCTGTGATCTGTATCATTTGTACAGCCAATTCGTTTTTTTCTTTCTTAATTTTCTAAGCCTGCTGGGCTCATTCAGAACAGACTCATGACTGAAGAGTACTGATCTATCCCTCATTCATTCCATATGTATTTATGAGTACCTGGCTACCCTGTCTCTAACACTTAATTCAAAGAGAAGAACATCTTATCTTCATATTCTAGTGGTGGTAGAGGGGGAGACAAGGTAAATAAGTCCAGCACATAAAGTATTAGTGATAAGTGCCCAGGAGAAAAAATAGATAAGTCGGAGTAAGGAAGTAAAAAGTGTCAGAGGTACTGTAATTTTTTATTAGGAGACTAGAGGAAGCTTTGCTAAGAAGTTCACATCTGAGTACAGCTTGAAGCATGAATCATGAGGACATCTAGAAGGGAGCTCTCCAGGTAAAGAGAACAGCAAATACAAAGGCTGGGAGAGGGTAGGAGGGTGGGGAGAAGAGTATCAGTGTTCAGGGAACAAGGAGGGGCTAATGTGGCCCAAGTGGAAGGGTGATGGGGCGGGGAGAAAGAGAGGAACCTAAGGGATTTCAGGGATTTGCGGATCACAGAAAGATTTTGGTTTTCCTCTGGTGTGACAGGGAGTTGTCAGAGGAGTTTCCGACTTGGGGCACCTGGGTGGCTCAGTCAGTTAGGCATCTGCCTTTGGCTCAGGTCATGATCCCAGAGACCCAGGATGGAGTCCCACATCAGGCTCCCTGCTCAGCCGGAAGGAAGCCTGCTTCTCCCTCTCTCACTCTCCCTGCTTGTGTTCCCTCTCTGGCTGTGTTTCTCTCTGTCAAATAAATAAAATCTTTAAAAAAAAGAAAAAGAAAACCTCCTCCCAGGCCAGTTGAAAATAGGCTGCAAGGGGTGGGTGGGAGCAAGAAGATCGATGCAGGGGCTGCTGGGGTCATGCGGGTGAGAGGGTGAGGGTCACAGTGAAGGCAGAATGAAGGGATCAGACTCTGGACTTGCTGGCAGACCACAAGTGGGGAGGGAGAAGAAGAAGGCAAGGAGGATCCAGAGCTCCTTGCCCATGCAGTGAAGGGAATGGTGCTGTCCTTCCCTGAGATGGGGGGGGGGGGCTGCAAAAGGGACAGCTGGGTGACGGCAGTACCGGGAACTTGGTTTGGGGCATGCCCAGTGTCAGAAATGCCTGTTTGGGGGCACCTGGGTGGCTCAGTTGGTTGGGCGACTGCCTTCGGCTCAGGTCGTGATCCCGGAGACCCGGGATCGAGTCCCGCATCGGGCTCCCTGCTCCGCGGGAGGCCTGCTTCCTCCTCTCTCACTCCCCCTGCTTGTGTTCCCTCTCTGGCTGTGTTTCTCTCTGTCAAATAAATAAAAATCTTTAAAAAAAAAAAAAAAAAAAAAGAAATGCCTGTTTGACCTCCAGCCAGAGATATCAAAGTAGGTAGAGTTTCTTAAAAATTGAATCCCCCCAGGGGCACCTAGGTGTCTCAGTCGGTTAAGTATCCCACTTGATTTTGGCTCAGGTCATGATCTTGTGGTTAGGAGATGGAGCCCTGAGTTGGGCTCTATGCTCAGTGGGCATTCGGCTTTAGATTCTCCTTCCTTCTCCCTCCCCCTCACTCTCTTTCTCTGTCTCTCAAATAAATAAATACAATCTTTAAAAAAAAATTGAACCCCTCAGGTCTTAACCAAAAAAAAAAAAAAAATCTATTTGCCAGCACCCCTTCTCTGGACCGCAAGCACAATCCCTGCAGGACTGGCCTCACTGGAGAAGGCGAGCTCTTGCCAGAACTCGTTCTGCTGTTTTCCTTTACCAAGAAGTCCTGGCCGCGTTTTGGCAACCGGGCAGTCCTTGTAAAGGGGAAGAAACAAACACAGCTCAAGAAAATCCAGGTGCATAGCCGAAGTGGGTCCTTTGAACATTTTTTTTGAAATTTTGCTGCCATGTGTGCCAGAGACACACAGACTTGATCTCACGTCGGACTTCCAGGGTCCCCTTCCAAAGCAGAGCCTGACATCCTAGACAGGGCTGTGCTTCCCTAAGAGAAGAGGCCCAGGTATAGCACCCCTCTGGTGGGGAAGTTGATATGTGCTGGACACCCTCCAACTGGGCCTTTTTGCCCCTCGGGAGACGCAGGTGGGAGGCACCTCCTCAGGGTCAGGGACAGGGAAGCGCAGGCAGGGTCTTGGGTCTCCCTCAGCCAGGACGTGCCCCAGGTTGGGTGATTGGAGGAGCATGACATACCACAGTGAGGGGCTGCTGGATGTCTACAGGAAACTTTCCCCTCTCTCCTCCACTCACGGGTGTGGTTCTTCCCACTGCTGCTATTTGTCTATCGCTTTCATATAAGGGAGCTTTGGGTTTAGAAATAAGATACAGCAGGGCACCTGCGTGGCTAAGTCAGTTAAGCATCTGCCTTCAGCTCAGGTCAGGATCCTGGGGTCCTAGGATTCAAGTCCCACATTGGGCTCCGCTCAGCAGGGAGCCAGCTTCTCCCTCTGCCTACTCTGCCTGCCGCTCCCGCTGCTTGTGCGTGCGCTCTCTCTTTCTCAAATAAATAAATAAAATCTTTTTTTTTTTAAAGATTTTATTTATTTGACAGAGAGAAACACAGCCAGAGAGGGAACACAAGCAGGGGGAGTGAGAGAGGGAGAAGCAGGCTTCCCGCCAAGCAGGGAGCCCGATGTGGGGCTCAGTCTCGGGTCTCCGGGATCATGACCCGAGCCGAAGGCAGTTGCTTAACCAACTGAGCCACCCAGGCGCCCCATAAAATCTTTTAAAAAACAGAAAAAAAGACCCAGCACAAGGGCTTGCCCAGCTGTGCACACTGTGCTGCTCCGTGTGCCTCCCTCCACCGAAGCAAGCAGTATCACAGTCAGAGTCCTCCCCTGACACATAAAAATCTGTTGTTAGATTTGAAAAACAAAAAAACCTTCTCTTCTTCTCCATCTCACTCCTCTTCTTTTTTCTCTATTTCTTCATCACATTTTCAACAAAATATATCGATCGTTTGCTATTTGCCACACACCACTTTGGAGAGTGAGGAGCAGGATAGAGTGTCCAGTTCTTGCCCTCGAGGAGCTGACTTTCTGGTAGGAGAGAGAGCCACGAAAACGTATATGCTACAAGGCAGAACATTTATTTCAGTCCGGACACTCTCCTAGGCACTGGGCAAAATAAGCAAAAGAGTTCCATTCCCTGCTGTGCTTACTCCACTTCGGAGAAATATTTCCCAAGAGGACGTTAGTGACCACGTACCACAGGGTGGTGTCTGGGGCCCTTTACCTAGTTATGCAGGCTCAGGGTACTACATGGTGAGGAACCAAGCTTTGTGGGCAGGCTGCTCTGGTACTTGCTGACTGTGTGACCTTAGCCAAGTTACTTAACTTCTCTGTTTCTCATTTTCTTCTTTTGTAAAATTAGGAAACAGATGATCGTGATTACCTTAAGGGCCTATGATGATCAAGTGGTGGGGTACTTATTACAACACGTTACACAAGATGAGCACTGAATAAATGCTGGCAGTGATATGGACGGGACGAGGACACAAGGCACAATACTGTTGAGAAGTTAGTGAAACCTTTTGCAGGACTCAGATTTTTTGTTGGAGAGAGAAAACAATTGCTAAGTGATTTCAACACATGCTTTCAACATGTGATTTCAACAGAAGCATCCAGTTAAGATAAGGGATTTTTGAGGAAGTCTTATTGGGCTTATTGGGGTATTATAGGCAGAAGCTCATCAACATTGGTTTTGGCAAAATAATGAGCAGCCATTTGGTCCTTGTCCGTGCACCTCGCGGGTTAGAGTCTGGTGCTGCTGGGAGGGTGGGAGCGCCCATGCCCTGGAGGGCGTATAAGCAAAGAGCCTCTGGGGGGCAGAGTTATGGCCCATACTTTGTTTCTTCTTTGCTGTATTTCTTCAATTTTCAGTATTGTCACAGAAAACATAATCAGAAACTGTACTGCGTTTTATTTTCGAACCACAGTGTGTAGGAAGGGCTAGGAATGTCAGATGTGAGTGCGCTTATCGAGGAACAAAGGGCCAGGCAGTGGCTTCCTGAGAAGTTGAGACCTGGAGACGTGGCAAGGAGGGGGAGAGGGCGGGCCAAGAAGGAAGTCCAGACAGGCCCATCACGGCCCCGTGGGTCCGAGTCCTCAGAGATGCCGCTTAGGTTGGGGAAGGTGGCTCAGCCCTGCCCTGGCCTATCAGGCTCCCCTGCCATTGTGGCCTCTAGCAGGTCACTTGACCTCAGTGTCCCCATCTTTAAAACAGGGGTGATGCCTGTTGTCTTGTGGATTCATGCAGAGCTTCAAAAGCAGTCTAAGAACACAAAGGTCTGTCACAGCCCATTCCCATGGTGGAGGTTCGGCTCCATTTCTGGTTCCCTGGGTGCATTCATGACTCTGGACGCAGCCGGGAGCTTCCCTCCCAGAGGGACACACCATCTGCTCCTCCTCCAAGGGCCTCCCAGCTTGCGCCTCTTCCCTGCTGGAACATCCTATCCAAACAGTACCCATACCCAAATGACAACGCCAAGCAGGCTGTCACTGGGATCCCTGCGGGGGCAGGTTTCTCCCTGTCCGGCAACCAGTCATGGCCTCAGAGACACCCATCACGGGCCTTGATAAATGCCAACTGGAGAACCGCTGTGGAGTCTTACATTTTTCTTGTTAAGAGGCCCTGGGTCGGCAGTTGCTGGTCATCAGATGACTGAGCTAGACAATACAGTGGTGCTTATGGATCTAAATAATGGTGATTGTGCCGTTTATTGTTTCCTCAGTGTCTTCATATCTTATTTTACTGACAACTGACAGGCTTCTCCCAGTTAAAAAAAAAATAGTTCGCAAGAAAAAAGAGAGCTCACCATTTCCAATTTAGCTGCAAAATCAAACCTTATCGTTGCCCTTTCAGTTTCTCCTAAAGCTTTATCTTATTTTATCTTATTCTGGACTATCGCTCCTCCTCCTCTTACTAGCGCTGTGGATACGAGGGTCATGAGGCATCTGTTGTTAGGACAGCGCTGGGAGCTGTTGGGTCCATGCTGCTTTGATGGCCCCGCCTGGAGTTAGAGCCTATGGTTCCCCATGTTTTCTTGCTCTCTTGGACCCTGGTCCCCTCCCTGAGGTTGCTATTCCAACTCCACATTTTTTCTTTCAAAAAGCAGAGACAATTTTACCAGCAAAATTCCCCTAGTTCTAGCTCGCGGGCCTGAGCAGGTTTACCAGTTTGCCACTCATGGGTGACGAGCCAGGGATTAAACCCCACAGGAGAACACTTTGTGACCCAGAGGAAGTCCAGTTCTTGCTTCTATCCTTTATTTTTTTAAGATTTTATTTATTTGACAGAAACATAGCCAGAGAGGGAACACAAGCAGGGGGAGTGAGAGAGGGAGAAGCAGGCTTCCCGCCGGGCAGGGAGCCCGATGTGGGGCTTGATCCCGGGTCTCCGGGATCATGACCTGAGCCAAAGGCAGACGCTTAACGACTGAGCCACCCAGGCACCCTTCTTGCTTCTACTCTTATGGTCTGGTTAAGACCCTGGGAGAAGAAAAGGAATCCACCTGTGGGAGGCTGCCCCAGTGGGTCAGAAAGTCTGATAAGAAGAGATTATGCGGTCCTGTGGATTTTAATAAAAGACGTTGAATGTCGATGAGCTTATCATAGCTTTTGTTTTCTGCTCATGTGTGAAATTTCAAATGTGTGTATTTTTTAGGAAATATGACGGCCCTTGAGAGTAAGAGAGAACCTACTCATCTTTCCCATTTGGGCCTTATAGCCATTTTGCCACCTACCCTTTTTTTTCCTTTTCTTTCCAGACTGACCAGAATCTCAGGTTTCTTGGTACCCCCAGCACAATCGATCATTAAGATAAACAGTGGCGAGTCCCCAGAGCTTTAGGATAGTACTTAATCCTCAGAGTATGGTTTGGGGAACAGTAGTATCCCCCTCACCTGGGAACTTGTTAGAAATGCAGAGTCTGGGCGCATGGGTGGCTCAGTGTTAAAGCCTCTGCCTTCAGCTCAGGTCATGATCTCAGGGTCCTGGGATTGAGGCCCATATCCAGGCTCTCTGCTCGGCCGGGAGCCTGCTTCCTCCTCTCTCTCTGCCTGCCTCTCTGCCTACCTGTGATCTCTGTCAAATAAATAGATAAAATCTTAAAAAAAAAAAGAAAGAAATGCAGAATTTCAGGTCCCACCCAAGGCCAGCAGAATCAGAATCCACATTGTAAGTAGATCTCCGGGTGAATCACAGTAAAGTGCTCCAAAGAGTCCTTTGGAAGGAGCTTCTCGGCCATAAGACACTTGTTCAGAGCACCCTAGCTAATTGACTGTGCCCTCCAAGGCAACACACCCTCTCTCTTTTCTCCACAGACATGCTCTAGCCCCCTGTGCTGAGCAAACGCCACTTTTGGAGACAGCAGATGGGAAATGTCAATGAAATGTGTCCTCAGCTAGTTTATGCCACTTTCTAAAAGACGTAGAGTGAGTCCTGAACATCACTGATATTCTCCTGGCTCTAAAAAACTAATTCTCAAGCATTGGCATTTCTGCCTTTCAAGTACAACCGTGTTTAGGTGGGTGGGCCCCAGAAGTTTCTGTGTGATCATAGGTTGCCCAAAGGCAGCTTCCTGCACCAGCAAACCCCTGGAAATGCCAACACTATTGGTCAGAATTAGCATAAGTAGTTTTTTTTTCCAGTCAGTTGAAAAAATTTTACCAAGCAGAATTAATGACTATGACTGTTAAAGTAATTTAAATGTATCAGATGGATTTCTTTGCCTGTGTCCTTTTCTTTATAAGAATGCATACATACAGTAAAAGAGGAACCCCAGGATCCCTAGCAGTCTGTTTGTATTCCTGTGTTTGGCATGTCTTCTTGACTGTTAAAAATTTGGATCCCGAGGCATCTGGGTGGCTCAGTAGGTTAAGCATCTGACTCTTGATCTCAGCTCAGGTCTTGTTCTCAGGGTTGTGAGTTCAAGCCCCATGTTGGGCTCCATGCCGGGTGTAGAACTACTTAAAAAAAAAAAAAAATCCAGAAGTTAAATGTCAATTCAACCTGCTGTAGATGGGACTGGAGGCAGAAGTGGGGATGCTGGGTTCCTTGTTTGTATGGAATTCTCTGCAGTCCCAGGCAGATTACAGTTCTGGTGCTTTTCCTGTTCTCCTTTGTGCTGTCCCCAACTGTACATACTCAGACATTAACATTGCATATTGAATTTTTTAAAAGGTGATTAGTAGAAGACATTGAAGCCTCCAGCTGTAGGAGCAGCACTGGTAGCTGGAAGGGAGTCTCCTGGCGGTTCGGTTGTAGCCACGATCTGATGGCCTGGGTTTGAATTCTGGCTCTGACACTTACTGGGTGCCTCTGTGCAACTTACCCAGCCTCTCTAGGTCTTATCTGTAATAGGAGGCTAATACCTACCCCATACGGCTGAGGACTAATGGAATTTGTATATGTAAGGCTGCCTAACTCTGTGCCTAGCAGATAGTAACATAACCGGTATTAACTAATCATTGTTAAATCTGAAGTATGACCAGATTGGTTGGTGGAATGGCACACTGGCTGTGAGTGTGAGAATCAAGTGAGGAGGCTAGTAGAAGTTTGAGTTTCTTATCTTCTTCCTGCTTGTTGGTGTACTGATTAACAGTGAGCTGGCCCAAAAGCAAGGACAGCTGAAGGGAAAGAGTGAAGCAGGGGCTGGAGGCCATCTCCCCCCAAGTAACTGAACTGCTGTAAAATGAGAAGCCATGGTAATAGGACGGACCTCACGAATTCACATGAGGCTCTACAGCTTGCCGCCCATGGAACATCCACTTTCTCATTGCCTTTTTTTTTTTTTTTTAAGATTTGATTTATTTATAGAGACACAGCAAGAGAGGGCACACAAGCAGGGGGACTGAGAGAGGGAGAACAGGCTCCCCACTAAACAGGGAGCCCGATGCAGGGCTTGATTCCAAGACTCCGGGATCCTGACCTGAGTCGAAGGCAGACGCCTAATGGCTGAGCCACCGGGTGCCCCTTGCTTTCTCATTTCATCTCCATAGTCTCTTTGGACATAGAGCAGGTGTCATGGTTCCCACTTTACAGAGAGGGACCCTAAGGCTCGGCAAAGAAGTGCCTTGGTGGCTGAGGTCCCCAACTAGAGCCCTGGCTTCCAGGTCTTTTCCACATGGCCTCTCAGTGAATCTGTGGGCCCTGCATTAATGTGCCTAGGAAGTCGGAAGGCTGTCAGAACTGCTTCTGTTCTTTCTTCCTGCTGGAAGCATCGGGAGGGAGCAGTTCCAGAAGTCGCATCCCAGGGAAAGGCCTCACATGTGCCAGTGCTCTAGATCTAAAACTGTGTACTTTAGATTCACATCAAAGGGAAGGTGGGGAGCAAGCAGAAGAGAGAAGGGAAGAGAAGTGGTATTGGTTTCTTACTTGGCTCACTGGAACCTCTTCTACAGGTCACCCTAAGCCAAGAGGAGGAAGGGTATCAAGGGGTACCTGTGCTTGGGGCCTGTGTGAATTACTCAAGTGTGTTATGAAAAAGAATCATCAGTGGTGCATGTCTTTAGGACAAGATGGCAGACGTGTAGATATGTGCCTCAACTGCACCCTCTTCACTTATGGCCACATGGTGAATTGATTGGTCTTTCCCACTGACCCTGGGAGTCGTCCTCACCCCAGGGCTCCAGGAAGCCACCACCAGTCTGATCTGTTAAGTGAGAGAGAATCTATTGGCCGTTCCTCTTTTAAGGGGTAACCTTTCAGTGCAGTGAGGAGTCACATCTGTTGTTGAATTAATGCATCCTCTGTTGGCATCTAGGTGATTCTGGGTTGTTGGTAGGGGCAACAATATTTCTGTTTTATTAGCAATTGAAATGTCATCACTCATTTGACACTTACACTTTGCTATGTCACCAAGCAGCTCTTCAAATAAAAAATGGAACATCAAAATAACTTGCCATCTGTGTTCATTGTAGCCATCTTTTCTCTCTCTTTAGAGGCAAATGTTATCTTGTGCTCGTTCCGCTGACATGTGAGAGGGTAACAGCGGGAGGAGAGACAGGCTTCTCAATTCCCCCAAGCATACACGAGCTTGCTCCACACCATCCAGGCTAGCAGAGACTCGCTCCTCCTGCCTCACCCCTCCAAGTCAACAGTGGCCCACCGAGACAGCTGCGGTCCTCTGGGCTCGTAGGGGAAAGCATGTGTGTCTGCAGCTGGTCACACTCGGCTGGCCAGGCCCCATGTAGAATATGACCAAGGGCCTGGCTGATGATCTTGTCTGGAGTGTGTGTTCATAGGGCTCTGTGAGACCCACAGGAGTTGGGGTTGGAGAACTTCCAGGGAAAAGCATTGTTTCGACTGGGACTTACTGTTTCCTCATGTCAGCATTTGGGGGGGCGGGATATGGGAAGAAGGGGAAAGATCTCAGGGGATTAGGGAGGCAATGCAAAGCAAATAGAATGGTTCATCTTACTGTAGTGGCTTCGTGCAGTTAGCTGGATCCCAGGGCCATGCAGTGAAGTTGCCTGAAAGTGACCAGTTGAGAGGGCCACCGTGTGAGGTCAGGGCCACGTGCAGACTAAATCGGTTGGAGGAGCTGTGGGATGGAAGCACGGTGATCACGGGCAGAGCCTAGGGGTAGTCAAGGCCTTGGCTGCCTGCCAGCATGAAGGCTTTTCATTCCCATCGATCAGGCCCAGCAAATGGCACTTCGTTTCCAAGCAAAGACCAATCAGTGCTTTGAGATATTTCCTGGGTATTTATTGTGAATATTCCCGAAGATAATTATAAAACCTTTGGAAAATAACAAAAGATAAAAAGGAAAAAATTAACTCATAACCATGCTGCCTGAAACAGTACTCTTAAAATTTGGATGTATTTCATTTGAAATTTGCTATGGAGTTGTATATAAGTTTAAAAAAAAATCTGTATCATAACACAAATGCAGTTTTTGCCATGCTCTTTTTACACCTATGAACATGTTTCTGTATCAACTTACTTAAAATACTATTTTAAGAAGGTATATAAGATCCGGTCTTACAGGTGCACTGTAATTTAACCAAAAAATTAAACATTCCAGTGTTTTTCACATTTTTACATGTGCATTATAAACACTAGCAGCATGTGTTGTTTGGGAAGAAAATATAGAGGGGGATAGATTTTTGACATCTTGATGGGATTCTCAGCACTGTTCGTTGTACTGTGGCTGACATCCTCTGTGTGTGTATGTGTGTGTGTGCGCATGTGCGTTTGCGCTTGCGTGTGAGTGTGTGTGTGTGTGTGTGTGTGTGAAGCAGAGAGTCTCCAGCCTCCCCAATAAACCCTAGCCCTTTGGACACCAATTCATTGAAGGACTAACACTTCCATCCATTATGTTCATAAAAATAGTTGTAGGGATGGTTGACTCCGGTGGGGAATCCACAGCTGCTGTGCTAAGTCCTGTTAAATGCTCTTGAATTTGGATCAGATGCCTTTGGTTCTCTTCCTGCCCATGGGCCACTTGACACTCACGGCGGGTTCTCTTCTCTCTCTTCTAGTTACTGGGGCTTCCAGATGCAGACGATGATGCATTTGAAGAGTACAGTGCAGATGTGGAAGAGGAGGAACCAGAGGCGGACCACCCCCAAATGGGGGTCAGTCAGCAGTAACCTTACGAGGGCTCCCACCTGAGAAGGAGAGTGGACCCCCCCCACCCCGGTACCTGAGGTGGGGTCATGTGCTCCTGGGGTTAACATTTTTGCATTAGCACTTCGAAACAGGACGTCTGACTCCCAGCATCTAAATTAAAACTAAGTACCTTTTTATTGACCGCAAAATATCTGGGATGAGCTTTGCTCAGAAGTGACCTGAATTTTGCTCCCGTTTCAGTGGGTTTATGGGGTTGTCTCGGTAGTCTTTGCCGTTTTGATTTTAGAGCCCATTTTGTGGCTGACTGTTCTCTCGTGAGTTTGTGTTGGAGAACTACCGTTTGCTGACTCAAGTGTAGAGAACTCTGAATGTATTAAGGATATGTTTTGAGTCCTCACAGGTGACATTATGGAGGGAAAGCATGACAGAGAAGAAATGCAGTCTGCACTTTTTATGTACTTTTTAAGTGTCTGTAAGTGAAGGAATTTGCTTATAAAGCATGAGTTTTAATATCTAGTCATTAAACTGCACAAATGCCAGTACAAGGGCAGAAAAGGATAATCACTTAGCTTTGGACGAAGAGGGGAAGAAAGGCCAAGAAGCCTCTGTTGAACTGTTCCGCCATTACAAGTCACTTGGGTAGAGAGCGGCTGGTTTGTGGTTAGTATGAGCATCACTTGCATGCTCAGTTGTTCTAAGACATGCTGATTCCAAAGCCACTTTTAAGATCTAATGGTGGAAAGTATCAGTGGGGTGACATAAATGACTGATTTCTTTAAGATGTCTATGAACCATCCCACATATGAAATAAAACATTTATTTTCTCTCTTTATAACCAGATGGCAACTTGTTAAATCATGAAAACATTCACAATCCAAGTGCCACTTAAACTTTGAAGCCATAGATAAATTTAATGGGGGAAATAAACCAGGATAAACAATTTTTTTAGACATATGATGGAATCCTTCTTTCTTAAATTTATAGTCCTTAAAAAAAAAAGGTCAAGAAAAGGATCCCACTATATAGTTTATTTTAAAAACTGGAAAGTCCTTGGGTGGACCTAACTGTAGTGAACTTTTCAAGGGATATGAAAGTGGGAATCTTTCAGTCGTGGGTTAGCTTGGTTCAAATGGGAAGCTTCAATGATCAAAACACTAAGTCAACTCACAGAAACAACTTAATAATTGAAAACACTGCTGTCATTACTTAGCCAACAAATACTTACAGGGGAAATCCATTGTAATGCTAAAGTGGAATCATTTAAAGTATTTATTTTCTTGGACCCTTCTGCATCTCTCAAAGAATACTCTCTTTCACAACCCTTGATTAAACATAGCATCTGGGGTGGGAATGTTTTTAACAAGCATACACATGCCTGTTAGGTTGACATAGTTTGGGACTTAACAAAAAAAATTAAAAAAGCAGCAGCAGCAGCAGCAGCGAGCGCAGAGCTTCCAGGAGTCTTCTATATCTTCCAGGCCTGTCAGTATTGACCTGATTATGTCACCATTTTCTGTGTAATTGATTGGTGCCATGAAGAGTGCGGCTGCTTGTGGTAGAACAGGGTACTGCAGTTTTAAGTCATGGGGGGGAACAGTATGGTGGTTCCCATCCATGCACCAGTACCCACATTTTTTCTTTTCTTGGAAAAGCATATTGAAGGTTAATTTCGAGTGAAATGGGTTTCCTTCCAAGTAGTCTCTTCCCACCACAAACCTTAAGGTTTCCTCCAGAGGGTGGGCGTATTCTGTGCTCTGCTGCATTGCCTGCCTCCCCCTCTCCCCACCTGAGCGCAGGTAGTTGTGAGCCGCGTCCTGTACATAGCGCTGGGGTTTGGAAGCCTCTGTTTTAACACAAGAGGCTGAAAGAATGACTTCTGCCACTGACTGAGATGCAGAAGCTAGCTTGCTTCTTGCTGACCAGCTTGCTCCATTGGAAGGTAAACTGGAATTTTACACATAGAGGCTTAGCGGCTCAATTTACATATGTTTGCAAATGGAATGGACAGTAATGTAAAATGTATTTTATGAAAAAGCATTTAGGCTTTGACCAAATGCATTTTGGTATTATTATGTTAATGTGCTATTTATAAAAATTGAACTGAGATCAACTCAGCTATGCTGTGGGCTGAGGAGAAGTCTTGTCTTCTTTCTGCCACAGGGGTTGAGGATAACAGTACTGTGTATCCCTGATTTTCATGGCCAAACCCCAGAAGGCATTAGCAAATCAAACCGTTTCATCCAGAACTTTTTTTTTTCTGACTGTGCACTTCCCTGGCAGCCCTTGCTGGTGCTCATGTGGCGCTCACTCCCACTGGCTGTGGGTGCACGGTCCCTGTTGTATTTGACGTCAGAGCTCGCCAGGTGCAGAGCTCTCCCCGGACGGGCAGCGAGGCAGGCGGCCATCGTCGTTGTGGAAGAGGTTCCGTGGTTTGACAAATTCCTGACTTTCACAAACAGATAAACACTTATGAAGAGGCAGTGTGGTGGGTGGAAAGAGCATGGACCTGGGAGTTAGGAGAGAGACCTGGGCTCTGCCAGGGACTGTGTGACCTTGGGTAAGTCCCCTGACTCTCCTGAAACAAGGGCTCTTTGCCCTTCTGCTTTCGCCCTTGTTGTTAAGAACTGCCTTATGGTGTGTGTGTGTGTGCTAAGAGCAATGGTCAAGGAAACTTGTAGGGAAAGGAGAAAGAATTACATTTTGAATCTTGCTGAGGTGCTGTCCTGAGCGTGCTGTCCACAGGACTACCTTAGAATAGGTTTCTGATGGTCTGTGAGTGTCCTGACCCCCTCGAGCCTGATCCTGAGGGCCTGATGATTTCTGGTCCGTTAGGTAGAGGACGAAGTCAGGCCTCAGAGGTACAGAAATATACTTGTCCCAGATGTGCAGGCTCTGTCGGCCGAAGGCATGGCTTTCCCTTGTGCCCCCACAGACTGCGGCTTTGGATGTAGAATGAGTTTAACTTAACTGAGAGAGGAAATTTTGCATGAAGAAGAGCTGGGAGAGAGTGAAAGAGGGGTACTTTGACTTTTTGCCATGTCATCCAAAAGAGAAGGAAGAGAGAGAGACTGTGTGTGTGCATGCGTGTGCGTTGTGGCGAGGGGGATGATTGATGGCTTGTTGATCACTGTGGGCCAGCTGTGAAATCCTGCCTGTCATAACGTTAACCAAACCTTGATGCTGGGTTTCAGTGACTCATAGATGTTTTTCTTATGGCCATCTAGTCACTGGCACCGCCTGACAGTCACACTGAGCACACTTTGGGCAACCAGAGAATGAGTTAGGGAGCCAGAGAGGGAGGTGGGACCCCACATGATGCCTGCCACACACACGGCTCATTACACTCACGTCTCCCAGGCTCATAGCAGCACATAGGACTTTGGGGGTTTTGTGTGTTTTGGTTTTTTTTTTAATATGACTAGAACAGGAAAAATCTCTTATTTAGGAATTCTCCCTGTGTCTTAGTGCCAGAATTAGGTTTCCAGATCCTTAAGTGAAAAATTTCTCTCCTATTGTAACTACTGTCATTTTTCACATACAAATAGAAACTTTTCCTCCAGCACAACGACGTCTTTAAAGATTGTGTCTGTCTCATAAGAGCACAAAGTGTATGGACTTCGGAGAGCTGCACTTCCCAGCATCGTTGGAATTTATATTTTAGAAATCTATCTTGCATAAAATTCTCAACTTGGGAAACTGATATGAACAAACCTGCTTTTCCATGGTTCAAGAGGCACAGAGGAATAGGCAATTCTTAATCTGCTGTGGGAGGAGATGAGAAAGGGAGAATGGGAGAGTTAGAGTCCAATTCTTTAAAAAAAAAAGGAAGGAAGGAAGAAAAAAGAAAAAGCCAGAAGACAGGTGTTGTGTACGGCAAGGGAGAACTGTTTTCATGGCTATCACACTAGGAGCTGGCTTTCCTCAAAGGCCTGTGTTGGGGATGGATTTGTGGCTTAAAAATCCCCCGCAGCCAAGGAGACAGCAGGTGTCCCACAAACGTGGCGGAGTTTTCCTCAGTAAACCGACTGTCAGCCAGAGAAGCCTGTCTTTCCAGAGTGCGACCACGTCTTCAGGCTCCAGTCACCTGGCCGGCGGCAGTTGGAGCGGACTTGATCTTGCTCTCAGTGTGGAGGAGGCCGTGGGTCACGAACGCCCCCAAGGGCTGGAGGGCAGAGCATGCCCACTCCGCTTGCTTCAAGGTTGTAGAAAGAGCACAGTTAAAACTCAAGTGGATCACAGATCCCTCTTCCCTATAGCGCCGTCAACCCCAAAGAGGGGCCATGGCCTATTAGTCTTCAGATTACCAGAGAAGCCTAACTTTTTTTTTTTTTTTTTTTAAATGAAACACGAATCCTCTTCCACAAAGACCCAATTAGTTTTGTTGGTTTTTGTGACACCAGGTATGACCTGAAAGGCTGAAGTCTTTTAGATGTTATTCAGAATATCTAAAACTTGCCACGTTGCCAGTAGCCTCTGGTATCCATGGCAACATGGGGTCTGTGGTAAATGTCTACAGCTCACGCTCCCCTGGGTAAATAGTTAAATAAGATCATTGATATTTTTATTTAAATTTGTATTACAAAAATAGAGGACCCATGAGCATCACATGTTAGAAACCTCCTTTACGGCACTGTGTGGCTGAATAGACCTAAGCCATGGAAAGCGTGCACCAAGCCACATAAAAATAAACACTTCATTTACTGAGAACTGTGTTCAAGTTATTCAGTCCCACAGAGGAAGCAGATAGTCTGTTCTTTGTACAGCTGCCTTTCCCTGGTTCTTTCTTTTGTTTTGCTTTTGTTTCTTAAGCGTCATTTTTTACTCTGAGTTCCTTCTGATAGCGAGGTGGGTAAAGATTTGGCACTCCTGTCACCTTTCTAGAGGAGAAAGCAAATTGTCCATTCTTGGGAGACTCGGAAACGTCTGTGAACCGGTCTTCATTTGGGTATGAGAGCAGAGTTGAGCCATCTACATGAGAAGCAAAATCAAGGAACAGTTTGGGGCTATTTCCTTAGGCAAAAACGTTTCATGCAGGGTGTGTATGTTTCCTTTGCCTTTATATTTCCTTTCCAAGAAATCTCTTGTAAATGACAAAACTGTGAAATGGGTTGCCAAAAAAATTGTTGCCCTTCGTTTTAGATGCTTCAAGCAGTGTAATCCCTCAAGTGAACCCTGTCCACATCTGCTCCGTCCTCCCTCCCCGGAGAGTGAGGATCTCATCCACCAATGTAATTACCATACGCTTGCTATTAAAGAGCCTTCCAAACTCTGGTGATGTTTGCCTCTTGTTTTTACTCCGTCCACAGTGTTTGGTCCAGAGGACACCTTGTGGGATACGAAGGAGGGACAGAGAATGAAGATTGCCTGCTAGCTCTGTGATGGCCGGTGTTGGGGCTGGGGTAGGGGGGCGCCCGAGGTCATTACGGGAGCCACTGACATAGCCCAAATGTTAGTAATTTAAGACATTCATGTATCTGTTCTGATGTGGCTGGTAGTGAGTGATTTTCAAGTCTTCCTTCAAACCAGTACTTGACGGGCGTATACAAGGATCCTAATTTTTCTCTCATAATGAGACAGCACATGCACCTTGTGGCACCAGTTAGGAAGCTGTGGTCGCTCTGTGACGACATGACGCTCTTCCCCCATGACTCTTCTCGCAATGACTGTTTTCAGTAAATTCTAAAGAATAAATCAGGAGTTGGTGGTAAATCCCATTATTTGATTAAGAACAAACTTCTTTCCCCAAATGAATAGGTCTCCATAGACTGTGAGATGAGATTTGAGATTGCCTTAGCAGACACAGCATGGAAGAGGTGTGTGTGTGTGTGTGTGTGTGTGTGTGTGTGTGTGTGTGTGCGCGCGCGCGCGCGCTAACTTCATTGCTAGTTCTTGGTTCGGGACATGGCTGTCATCAGAGATTGGACGTGGGCTGTGTGCAAGCCATCTGAGCCTCTCTCATCGAAGATTCTGGCTTCAGCAGGATTGGGCATGATCTTCCCCAAACAAAGCCATTCTTCTGGGGGAATGTCTTTGTTACTGTTATTCGATCACTTGCACATGTAACCTTTATAAAATGTAGCTTGGCTCCTATATCTAAGTGCAGGGGCTGTGTTAGAAAGACCCCCCTTTACCCCTTTGCAGTCAATCACTCTGAGATTGGTTGGCTGGGGAAAACTGTTCTAGCCCCGTGTCCTCTCTGACCAGCTATGTGGCCCTTGGCATGTCACCTCTCCCCACCCCCCACCTTTGTTCCCTCATCTATAAAAATAAGAGTATGGAGTCATTTCCAAGTCCTCTTTGGGCACTAGCATTGTGGGAATGTATCTTGTCTTGGCTAGTGGGGTTAGGAAGGGTGGGAAGCAAAGTCTATAAGGAAAATGCTGTCTCACGAAACCAGGGCTGGGCAGCTGACATTGGCAAACTATTTCTCTGATTTTTGCACCCACCTTCCCTAGGATCCCTTTTAAAAACAAAAACCCCAGCCCAAATAGTGGGTGTATATTAGCCCAAATGCTGACGTCCCAGAGTACTTTCTCCTGTCTTCCTATACTTCTCTTTGTGATCAATGATACGGAATAAAGAGCTATAACTAAATAGGAAGATCTGGAGTGTTCTGCTTAGGGATTTAACAAGCAGCCCTATTTTCTTTAGAAATAATCCGCATTTCCATAGGAAATTCAGGTCTGGTGGAACGCTTTGTTGTTATCTAGTGCTCATCGTGGGCATGAATCGGTTGAAGTGAAACAAAGTATAAATCAAACTAAGGCCACTACCCAGGGCTTGGACCCTGGGCTGGGGCTGGAGTGAGCAGGCTTGTGCCCCTCCGGGGGCTGGCACATAGTTTTTCTGGTGCCCTACTGAATTGGGGTGAACATTCCTTTCCTTGCGGTGGGCCTGGCCATCCATTACTTTGGAAACTCAAGAAATGCCTCCTGAAGTAGCTGGCAGGGTACTTTTCCTCTTAGAACCACAGTAGTAAAGTAGCTTTGAAATATTTTGCCTAGGGTACCTGGGTAGCTCAGTTGGTTAAGCGACTGCCTTTGGCTTGGGTCATGATCCCGGAGTCGTGGGATTGAGTCCCGCATCGGGCTCCCAGCTCTGCAGGGAGTCGGCTTCTTCCTCTGACCTTCCCTCTCATGCTCGCTCGCTCTCTTTCTCTTGCTCTCTCAAGTAAATAAAATCTTGAAACAAAGAAAAAAATGTATTTTGCCTTTCTCTGACCCACCTTTTAAACACTGTGGGAACAGAAAACATTGTCGTTTATAAAAAATCTGGGCAAGTTATAGTTAGGCAGCCTAAGAATGAGGCAGGCATTTCCTATTAGGTAATATTTAAGGGAGCCAGAGACATTTTCTCCTCCTTGTTTTCTAGGAAAATATGGATAACAGCACAGATGGAGAAACAGCAGTAAAAATAAGTTGGTCCTTTGGGATGCTTTTTAATTGGAAGCCTCTAGAGGTCAGCACTGCATAAAAAAGGGCTTTCTAGTTTTGGGTCATCTCATGCCCATTTCTTGGTGGAGCCTTTGGAAGAGGAGGGCCAGCAGGCCTCCGGGAAGGGGAAGGAGGGTGAAAAGCCCAACTGTGCATTGAAGAGGAAGGCATAGGGTCCTTGCCTTTATACAAAATCCTAACATTTGTCTCGGAGTTTTTTTGTTTTTGTTTTCTCCCCCTTCTCATCCATCTTTATCTATGGCTCCCACACCCTGGAATGCACACACTGTCAGCTCAATAAACACGACTTATTGACCAATCGATGAAGCGTGGCATTTAGCTTCCCTGGAGAAGGTGCCAGAGATGCTGGGGAGATGCCAGAGAGGAGATGGGCGGCACGTTGCATTTTGCTTCGAGCAAGGGGAGAGGCCCCTCTGTCCCAGACAGCACCGGCCTTTCTCATGAGCAGCCAGCAGGTGCTGCCGAGCCCTGTAGCCGCCAATCACACTTCAGGATGCTGTGGGCACTACTGGGACCCCGGGTTTCTACTGGGAACCCACATCGGGTGCCCTGAGGCTCCCAGATGAGGGCTGGGTAAGGAAGGATTTGAATATCTTTAGGAGATCCAGCCAGAATTGAGGTCGTTGGGAGCCCCTAAAAACTGGTGGGACTCTCCTGGGGTGGGGTGCCCCAGAGCGTGAGATGCAGTGGCAGTACGCAGTGGTGGTTCAGGCTGCATGGACGGCCTCAGGCCAGGGGTTCCTGGAGATGCCCCCGGGGTTCTCTTTAGCCCAGCAAGGAACAGGAAAGCCTTTCCTCCCCCCTCTCTCCCCTGCAGAGTGTTTTTATTGTTCCTATCTACTGTTTTGGCCTAACCCACACGACAGTGTTGACAACTGTCCTTTGCTGGGGGTGTGACAGAACCTGGGACCCACTCACAGAAAAGGGACATTGGTGGAAAGGAAAATCCACATGTCACAAGCACAAGGGAAGCCCAGACTCCCCCGAAAACATCTTAGCACTTAGCAACTTAACAGCGTTCTCACTGCTCCCATTAGGTTTCAAAATGACATTTCTTGATAAGCGTGGACAAGGCCCAAGGTAGCCTACTCCCCGCTGTTGGCGATATTCTGGGCAAGTATGGAACAGCCTGAGGACTCTTCCATCGTCTTGTCATGACGCCCTCAGGGCTGTATGCCATTACCTACAAATATCTATTTTAACAAACTTTCATAAAGCCCCTTCTAAGTGCCAGGCACTGGACTAAGTTTCTTTTAACTCCTCACATCCTTCCAACGTGAGGTAGATGTTATGGTTGATAGCCCCCTTTTACAGGTGAGGAAACTGAGGCACACAGAAGTTAAGCAACTTTCAGAAAGAAGATCACGCAGCTAGTAAGTGTGGGAGCTGGGATTCGAACCAAGGCACTTTTGCTTCAGAGCCCTTTTAAACTACTCTGTTGTGACTAGGATCATCAGGGTTGGTCTTACTTTTAATGAAACCCCTAGCTCTTTTTGTTCAGCATGGGGCCTACCCTTGAACTCTGCAGTGAACACTATTCGTCTGCCTGGTTGTTGTACGTGGGACAGACTCAAGAAAACGGTTCTTCAGGTCTCTGCCTTGCCCAGGATCCGGTTGGGCACACTGAGATTAGGAAGATAACTGATATGTTTTTCCCAGTATCCATGTCCTTGCAAAGATTTCAAAGTGATCAGAAGAACCGGAGCAACAGGTTGTTGGAATCATTTAGTGACTGGTAAAATAAGAATCTCTAGGCAGGGGCAAGGCTGTGGAAACAACCAGTGGGCCCTCCCTTCCTGTCCCCTTCTTCCTAGTTCTCGCCCCCGAACAGCCCTTTATGAGGCCTTTACAGACTTCCGTATTAAGAGAAGAGACTATTACAGACTCCCGGTCATAAAGGGTCTTTCACCCAAGCTTACCCTGAAATAGCCAGGAGCCCAATTCACTCTGTAGTCAGGCCAGGACCAGAGAGCAGGGAGAAAGTTCTCCTCATCCACTCGTATCTGATACGGGTCATCAGAGTCGCCACCACACACTGGAGATGTGAGTCTCCGTGTATCTCCCGGAGCCATCCCGACATGCTTCCAGCCGCCCTCCAGCCCCGGCCTTTCCTCCTCCGTGCCAAGGCCGAGTGTACGCCCCCTCCACCCCCTGCTGCTGCTGCTTGTGTCAGCACATTTTCACACAAGGAATGCCTGGCAATCTAAGAACATGTCTCAAAGACAAAATCAATTTGCTTTGAAGCTCATCTGTTGTTTAGATGGCCTCTGCCATGGTGTGCTCCACTGATGCAGGAAGAGAAGAGTGTCCAGGTCAGAGCCCATGAGAAATGTCGCTGCCCCACGCCTGCTTTCCTTGGATGGAGCTCCCAGGGGGTCATCACACAGACCCCTCGTGATGGGGACCCTGTGGTGCTGGTATGCCAGCATGGGCTCGTGGGTGAGTGACTGCAGAGGGAGCGTGCTGTGCCCCAGGAGTAGGGCTTTTGCATTTCCCAAATGATGCACAGAGGAAAGGAAGGAAAGCAGAAAAGGGTCCCCATAGGAACACCTGGATGGTTCAGTCAGTTAAGTGTCTCTCAGCTTCGGCTCCGGTTATGATCTCAGGGTCAAGGGATCTAGGCCCGCATCCTGCTCTGTGCTCAGTGTCTCAGTGTCGAGTCAGCTAGTTTCTTTCTGTCTCTCCCGCTCTGACCCTCCCTCCCCTTGTTTGCACTTACTCCCCTCCCACTCAAATAAATGAATCTTAAAAAACAAAACACAATCCTTTAAACATATCAATTCAAGGAACATGAGCTGCACAGGTTTGGAAAGAGAAGGGCACCGTGACACAGGGTAACCAAGACAAGTTGGTTTTCTGAATCTGGCTGTTCCTTCCCATATGGTCTTGGTTTTTTACATTTATAGTTTCTTCTCCTTAGAAGTGCTAAGGGCCACTTCGAGCCTTGGGCTGAAAGGGGCAATAAAAATACAAACTGTTATGGAAAATCAACTTTAAAATGGTCTGGGAACTGTCAGAATTGACCAGTTTCTAACTCCAGCATTCCCTATTGTCAGAAACGTAAATCTAATAACTAGAGAGGATGTGAGCGACAGCCACAGCCCAGATCTCACTGCGATAGGATTTCAAGTGGAATGCACCCTTCATTAGGTGCGCCCTGGTGAGGGCTATGTGGGGGTCTGCCTCCGCCCCACCCACCCCCTCCATTCGCTCCTCCCCCACCTTCCCTGACACTGAGCTCTTTGTAAGTCGCAGTCCATCTACATTTAAGATGGGGCTATAATTGCGTTCTTTACTAGACAACACTACGTCTTCAGAAGCATGTCCTTTGATTTGCAAGTGGCCTTAGCCTTCAAACCCTACTCAGGAAAATCTGTGTATGAAACACGACGGCTGCGTGGCCCGTGCCGTTCACCTGCTGGCTTGTACAGCCTTGTTCAGACAGGCGCCCGATGAGTTGGGCTGTACTTCATGATGGAGCTCAGCTGCCCCCAGTCTCTTGATTTCCCCTTCCTTCAAAGACGCTCTTCTGACTCTGGTCAGCTCCTCAAGGACTCCGGTAACTGGTTATAAGAAGGGCTATGCGTGACGGCAGGATGGGTTTGGGGTAAAGCTCCCGCCATGCTGGAAACAAAAACCAGGGCTCTCCTCCAGGTGGGTGGGAAACATCTTCACATACAGCCTTCAAGCTCTTGAAAATGATCTCTTATCCAAACGCAAGCCAATAATGTCCTCTAACTCAGTGCTAATGAACTCGTCAAATTCATCCACAGAGTCTGTTATCTTCAGGGCTGGGACCAGCCCTCTGCGGGTTGCGTGAAAGCCTGCCCCCCCGAGCTGCACTTCGACCCTTGCTCTGACCCCATCCCCTTCGGCTCTGCAAGAGCACATATGGAATTGGCCACGTGCTCTTGAAAATTGCATCCGGAAGCCAGCCTGGGTGATTCTGGGTAGGATTTGGACAACACAGATGCCGAATCAGGTATGCTGCTGGCTGCTTGGAGTCTCTGTCTCCCCAAGGGGTTGGGGGAGGTCCTGCCTGCTGCTGAGGGAGAGGGTTCCAGCTGTGGAGCGGGCCAAGCAGCTGCTGGCAAACACAATGACCGCGGTCTCTTGGCCTTTCATCAAGACAATGGCACTTTTGTGAACCCGCTAGAAATAGGACTTTTCATCTGGCACCACAGTGTGCACCCTCTGGAGCAGTGATGTCATAAGGAGGCAGAAACTAGGGAATTCATCCTCTTGGGCAGGGTGACTAATCTTGTCTCCCAACCTCTGCAAGTGTCCTCATGTTACCCATTTTCCCCAAACCGCACCAGCCTGGGGTGAGCAGAGAATCACGACTGCAGACAAATTCTCTTTTCTCTGGTGCTGACGCCGACTCTGGGAATCCCCAGCCCTTCTTAGGTTCCTCCCACCTATTCTGGGTTGTCCCTTGGAGTGCCTCGTGTGTTTCCCGAGCCTGTCTTCAGCGCTGCCTGCTGTTCCTCTTCCGGGCTTTAACTCACAGCTGCTCCTGCTAAGGCTGCAAAGCTCCGAAGTGCTAGCCAGGCACCCACTCCCCGCCGACAGGCCCAGGTGCCTCCCACCGGAGATGCCCACTTTGAGCCCCTGCCTGCCGCCATTGGCCCCAAGGCTGCCAGTACGAGGGGATGAGGCCAGAGTGTGGGGGCCGGGGTGCTGTCCTGGTGACAGCGGGCCTTCAGTTTTTATTTCTCTTTTAATCCATCCACTCATCTGAGGAGCTTGAGTCCAAAAAGTTAGATGTTTTTGTGTGTGACAGGCTCAGGGTGACCTTTCATCCAGTCTTCCCCAAGGTCACCCTGCAACCCCATTTGTGAGCCTGACACGTTTCCTGTGTGTTCAGCCTAGACAGGCTTGCCAGCCCCTTCTGGAACAGGCTCCAGGAGGGTCTAGCTGTCATACCCATCTGTCCAGAAATGGCAAAGGCTGGAATGTGCCATCCTCCTGAAATAGGGTGGGTAGCTCGCTGGGAGGACCCCATGGTGCTGAGTGGGGGTGCTTTGGCCAGGGCAGGAAGGCTCAAGGTCCTGGGGGATTTGAAATCTCGTTTCCCATCCAGGAAGTACTTTACTGGAGATGTGTGCATCCAGGGCCTTCATGCTGTGAAAGCTGTCCTTGGAGTTGACTATTAAAAAAGTGATTTCGTGATCCTCAAAGTAACAAAAGCCTAGGCCACCGATCAGAGCTGTAGACGAGCGTGTCTCCAGCTTCAGGCTTTTCAGTTGGGGGCCTGTGAAACGTGCAGGTTCTGATGGACACAGACAGCTGTGTGTGGACAAATTCTCCAGGTGGTGCTGTCTCAGGGGGTCCGTGGGGCACACTTTGAGAAACCCGAGGTTGAGCAGTCCTTCAGGCTAGGAATCATTCACTGTGTGGAGACAGAGCCAAGATTCACCACGCAGTTCCTGGGTGCCAGGGGCTGGACGAAGTGCCTTCGTGGTCTTAATACATCTTATTCCACAAAGGGAAAATCCCTACAGAGATGCCACAGTTTTGTCTCCATTAAAGTCTCATGACTGGGAGGAAAAAAGCCGCTCCTCTAAGCTCACGTGGTGGCAGAGCTGGGAATAGAAGCCAGTTCTGTCTGATTGCAAAGCCTTCATCTCTTGTCACAAGGCGTCCTGCTGCTTCTGCGGCATTTGGAGAACAATAACGGGCACAGGCCAAGTTGTATTTGGCAACAGTGCTTTATTACAGATAAAAACGATTACACTGCCCTCTATATAGCCGTCAGCCCCACAGCAAAGAAATGAAGAGTGTTGCAAGGAGACCAGTGTGCTTAAGAGTCAGAGGGCCGCCCCCCATCCCTGCCTTGAAGTCCAACTACACTTTCCATGATATAAATGTACCATAAGGCTCACCAACGGGAGATGACCCTTCCCAGGAGAGGACAGAAGGCAGGAGACTTCATTATCTAAGTATGACATTATCTTCTCATTTCTTTGCTTTACTTTTGTATTGCCTATCAGCCCCACTGGATGACAGGCTACATGAGGGCAAACGTGTTGTCTCTTCTGCTCTCCATTGCATCCCTCTGCTCAGCACAGTCCTGGCACGTAGAAAGCCCTCATGAGGGGCGCCTGGGTGGCTCATTTGGTTAAGCCACTGCCTTCGGCTCAGGTCATGATCCCAGAGACCCAGGATTGAGCCCCACATCGGGCTCCCTGCTTGGTGGGAAGCCTGCTTCTCCCTCTCTTGCTCCCCCTGCTTGTGTTCCCTCTCTAGCTGTGTTTCTCTCTGTCAGATAAATAAAATCTTTAAAAAAAAAAAAAAAAAAGCCCTCATGAAACCTTTGTGGCATGAATGAATGAATGAATGAATGAAGTGTGGGGAGAAGAAAGAAATGCTACCCTTTCTCTCGGGAACATAGGGATTCAGCTTTGCTCTGAGATTGACCTGTTCTTACTCGTTCATATGTTGAGTGGCAAGCATGGAAGTACACAACCGCCAAGACAGGAGCCTCGGGGACCTGCCTTTGTCCCTACATCTCAGGGACACCGTTTGTGTTCAGGAGTTGGAAATGTTGGTAAATCTCTGAGACTTCTGCATTTTCCCAGAGAATGGGAACATGAGTGGGTGGATGTCACAGGTGTCTGTGTCCCTAACCCCACGATCCCTGAATGACCTTCAGGGAAGTGTCATCAGTAGATAGGAAAGTCAAAAAGCAGGTACAGCCTAGACACATCCTGGTGGGAAAGCAAGAACCTATGCTTTCTGCACGATTTCTAACCAAGGATAGAGGCTGCTTAAGCCGCAAGACACCCACTTTCCAGGGCTCTCCAAGGCTGCCTGCCTATGTACCATCTCCAGGAAGACTCTGAAACTGTCCTATTCCAGTAGAGTAGCCTGTGAGTAGAAAAATGCCCTATGGACCTCCTAGGCAGTGGCGAAAAATCGGTATGACCTTGCTCTATCAAAGAATCTTAATCACTAAAGTCGAGAGGGTTGAAATCATAGAGTGTATCTTTTCCAGCCACAATGGCATGAAACTAGAAATTAGAAGAAAAAATCTGGAAAGAACATAGTCTTAATCAGTTTGGGCTGCTGCAACAGAATCCCATAGACCGAATGGTTTACCAAAAAATGGAGATTTCTTTCTCACAGCCCTAGAGATCCAAGATCAAGCCATCAGCACCCTCAGTGTCTAGGGAGGAGCTGATTCTGGGTTCATGTGTGCTCCTGTGGCAGAAGGGTTGAGGGAGTTCTCTCCAGTCTTCTGCAAGGGTGCCAATGCCATTCAGGACAGCCTGCTCTCAGGACCTAATCTCTTCCAAAGGCCTCACCTCCAAATACCATCACACTGGAGATGAGGTCTCTACATATGAGTCTTGGGGGAGCCCATTCCATTTCTAGAATCAGTCGCCTAGATTTCTGCATGTAGAGTAGCATACACGGAACCCCCAGAGCCTGTTCTCACAGCCACAGGAACCCCGGAACTCTACGGTTTCTTGTTCCAGTGCTGTCTTTAAAAATATTTTTTTTCCAGAAGTACTCACCACCCTCCCTCAGACTCCACAATTTCATGATCACCAAGGAGGTGGGGTGGGTCCGGGAAAACCTCACAGGGCCAGTCCACCAGAGTCGGGCCACTGATTCTATGAAAGCCTGCGGCACAAATGGCCTTTAAGACTCATGTCCTGGAACCTTATTTATTTCTCGCTTCCATTTTTCTTTTTCCATCACTTAGTTCCATTTGGTTGCTTGTTTTGTACTCTTTCCACCTCCCTTCTCATGACAGGCCTGCCTTTCTCCCTCATGACCCTCGAGCACGCTTGGCTACCAGGTGTAGGTAACCAAACTGTAGACCTGACCCTTCTACTTCAGACCCCACACAAGACTGAGTGGCGTTTCCCTGCTCTTTCCAAAGATGGGAGCCAGGACTTTGCCTTGAGACAGCTGCATTGGAGCTCTGACATCTTCTCAAAGCCAGGCCACTGGGTGGCAGAACCGAGTTCTCATTGGGACCAGGTTCCACCTCTTAATTGTCCTGCAGTATCTGAGTTTACCTCAAGGAACACCAAGTCAGATTGCCTGGGTGGCTCAGTCGTTAAGCATCTGCCTTCAGCTCAGGTCATGATCCCAGAGTTCTGGGTTTGAGCCCTGCATTGGGCTCCCTGCTCAGCAGGAAGCCTGCTTCTCCCTCTCTCACTCTTTCTGCTGTGTTCCCTCTCTAGCTATATTTCTCTCTGTCAAATAAATAAAATAAATTTTAAAAATCTTAAAAAAAAAAAAAAGGAACACCAAAGTCAAGTAGCATGTTCACAAAGACACACTTGGAATACCTGTTCAAGAGGATCAGTGGGTCTAGAGTGATTCAAGAGTCTGGTTCATTGACTTGTCAGTCAGGCAGAACCCCTAAGCTACCTGACTTCCCTGTGACAGTAATGGCAGCCACCTTCGGGAGGGGTCGCCCGGATGCTGGTAGGTGAGAGCCACAGGCTCTGGAGTCCTCTGCCCATTCTCCGCCCAGCTTCTCTGGTCCTGGGCAGAATGTCTACACACCATAGGGATGCTGTGAAGGCTGCCGGCCGTGGAAACCCTGCAAAGGACTTCTATTTATAGGGAAGGCATTCCTCCAGCTCCGAGGCACTCTCCCGTCCACTGAGAGGTTAGCTGACAGATACCAGAGGGCAGGGCTGCAAACCTCCTCCACCAAAGAAAGGCGTTGTTCTGCCACAAATGACGTCCCCTGTCCGGTGGCCCTGGGTGGTCAGCGGACTTGACAGCAGCTGCCCATGTGTTCCCTCTCCGCGTTGCCGCGGAGCCCCTGCCAGATCCAGAGTAGCCTTGGATTTGGATTTTGGAGAATGAATCTCACCCAAAGCCAAGGATGGTCTAGCTCCACTTGGCTTAAGTAAGGAACTGGCAGTAAGCCAGCGGTTGTTCCTTCTGGCCGCCTTTGTCTTTCAGGGCGGTGTAATTGCTAATGCAGTAGAGTGGGTGGCCCCGGCCAGCTTGGGGCCGTGGGCGCGGTGGTCGGCCACACCAGAGCCTCCCTGGGGGCCTTCCCCGGAGCCGCAGCCTAAAGTGCGCCCTTCTCAGCCGGAGCAGGAAGGGTCACACCTCGGCAAGTGAGTGATAACTCCTGTCCGCATGCAACCTTCAGGTTTTCACTCATCCGTTAACCTTGACCATAGCTGAGAAGCAGAACGACTGACCCGGTGGTTGAGAATGTACCCTTTTGAGAAATAGAGCCAAGCTCAAGTCCAGCCCAGCCACTTCCTAGTTGTGAGACTTCAAGCCAACTCAGAAATCCAGAGGGGCCATGCACTGAAGAACATATACCAATAGCCAATAAATGCGTGCAACTGTATGCAAGCTCTGATTATCAGGAAACTGTAAATTAAGACACAACCTCCTTCTTGGAAATTCTCCAAAAGACGGATAATGTCCAGCATGGGCACAGAGGCCCTGTCACTCTCCAGTGACAAGAATGCAAACCACATTAAAGGGTCATTTGTCAGTCTTTACCAAATATTTGATGTGCAAATCCTTCCACTTTGCAGTCCCACTTCTGGGAGTCTGTCCTGAAGAAATAATTGTGCATATGCACATGGATGTTCATTATGGTATTGCTTGTAATAGTCTCTCTTTAATAAGGGAAGGGAACGGTCTAACTGGGCAGTCACAGAAAGGTAGTAAATTCGCAGGCAGGTGGCCCTGTAGGTTCTGATACAGAAACAATTTGAATATATGTGGTGAGAGAGGAGTGAAGACAGCAGGACAGAGGGAGGAAGATGTCCACGTTTTACTCTTTTTAGTTAAATCTCAATTTTTGCCTCTTTCACAATATGCATTGTGAGGTCATCCCTGTTCACTGTGGAGTGGTCAGAGCAAGACTGAAGTGGGTGGACGGCACTGTATCAGAGCTCTGAGGACGAGCTGGAAATCAGGTGTTTGGATCTGGGCACGTGAACTCTCAGATGCACCTAAGCCATCCCAGGGGAGATGCTGAGTGGGCAGTTAGCTGGAGAACTCTGATGTGGGGCCTGGGAATCGCATTTGAGGAGGAATGCCCTGACGTTTCCGGACAGCATGGAGAGGAGTTCCATCAATAAGGGGGGTGGCACTCAGAGCCAATGGTAGTGTGCACCCAAGCCCTGGATTCCAGTGTCCTTGGCACAAGTTCACTTCAGCAACGCATTAAACATTTGCCGTGTCTTTTTTTTTTAAGATTTTTATTTATTTATTTGACAGAGAGAGAGATCACAAGTAGGCAGAGAGGCAGGCAGAGAGAAAGGAGGAAACAGGCTCCCCGCTGAGCAGAGAGCCCGATGCGGCCTCAATCCCAGGACCCTGAGATCATGACCTGAGCCGAAGGCAGAGGCTTTAACCCACTGAGCCACCCAGGTGCCCAACACTTGCCTTGTCTTAATCACTTCATCCCACCCAATGGCATCACTGGCACCTTATAGAAGGCTCCCTCCATCTTAATGTTAGTGCTGCTTCCTGCTTTTCCTTCGAACCTCCAGCTCTGTCTGCCTGAACTCTTTTGCTGGTCTCTGGAGTCCCCGGCTTTGCCTTCACTTGACATCCTGTCTTTAGGTCCCCGAGCTCCAAGCTTCAGAGCTGTGGGGAAGCCCTTCCCGCTCTTCCCACTGAGAAACCCTGCCTGCCCCCCTCCCAACAGCTCTTCCCTCAGTCCTCAAGATCCAGCTGAGGCAGAGCCCAGACTTTTACTCACTCAGATGTCAACATTTATTTGCACACGTTTTTTTTTGGCAGTTTCTCATTTAATTCCCCAAAGGCAGCCACATTATTATCATCATCATCGTTTTTATTATTATCCCAGCCATCTTGACAGATGAGAAAATTGAAGTTTAAAGAGGAGAAGTAACCATTCTATTGCTGTGCGACAAATTGCCACAAACCCAGTGACTTAAAACAGCATCTGCGTACTATCTCACGGTTCCCGAGCTTCTGGAGCCCGGGTGTGCGTGAGCTGGTCCCCTGCTGCAGGGGCTCTCCCGTGCTGCAGTCAGTATCAGCCAGGGCCAGGGTTTCATTCGCAAGCTCACCAGGCAAGGATCCGCTTCCAAGGTCCTCAGCGGTTGTCGATAGAATCCAGTTCCCTTGAGCTATTGGTCTGAGGGCCTCAAATCTTTGCGGGCTGTTGGCTGGAGGCTGCTGTCCGCTCCTTGCCATGGGAGCCTATATGATGTGGCTGCTTCCTTCATCAGAAATGATGACTCTGCCGGCAGGACAGAGCCTGTAACCTCTTATAACCTAACCTCAGAAGTGGCATCCCATTGCCTTTGCTATATTCTGTTGCCAAGAAGAAAGTTGCTAGGCTAGCCCACACCCCAGGAGAAGGAGCATGGCAGGAGGGGGGTCTCTGGGGAACATCTGAGCCAGGCTGCCACAGAAAGTAGCACCCGAGGTTTCAGCTCAGATCTGTGAACCTCCAGTGTTTGGGTTCTTCCTCTGCACGCCTGGATCCTCACCATTGTTCCCCGCTATGGTCTGAACAAAAAGGTAAGGCTAACATCACCTTGCCCATGTGACTCCATCAACTAAACACCCTTAGCCCGTGAGATTGTGTAACCTGATTTTAATAAGTAAAAAATGGGAGTTTCAAATTAATTACTTATCAGAAACAAAGTGAGATCTAGAGCTGAGTAGCCTAAGGGGTGCAGAGAGGAGCACGTGGTGCCCTTATAAAGGCAGCGGATCAAACTAATGGCCCTTTCCAAACCAGTCCTGAACCCGCAGACCACCAGTAAATAGTCTGTATGCCCAACCCAGCAAATTGGCCTTATATGAAATGCTGCCAGTCTGGAGAGGGAGGTGGGTCAGAGGAGCAGGAGGAAACCAGACATGACCTCATGACCCCAGCCATCTCTGTGAGCCATCCTTCCAAGCCACCCTGTGCTTACAGGTTTCAGTCTGGGAGATGAACCAGCCCCTGACGGACAGCATGGTCTTCAGTGGTGACAGCTGGGAGAGATGGTTGTGTCCGCCCTCTCTGCCCAGTTCCCCCACCCGCACTATCACTCCCTGAAAACTCTGACAGGGACAGTGTCCAGCACGGTGGCTTCTCGGCAGCCCGTACGACAGTCTCACACCCCTCTGCCCCCATGCCTGTCTCTAAAGCTGCTGCTTTTTAGGGGCTCTCTCGCCATCGCCCCCACTTCCTAGAATGGTCACCTGGTTTCCACCACCCCCATTCATCTCCTCATCTGGGACTATCTTTCTCTAGCTTGACCTAGATGAGTATATTTAATTAATAACTACCAAGAACTCACTATAAGCGCATCTGGCTGGCCTGGTTGGTAGAGCGCGTCACTCTTGATCTCAGAGTCATGAGTCTGAGCCCCACATTGGGCACAGAGATTACTTAAACAAACAAAGAAAGAAAGAAAACTCACTATACATAGATATTCTTCCAGGCACCTGAACAAAAGATATTATTTGTATGTGGCCATACATACACACATAGCCATGATATACAGGCCAAGGGTTCGGCTTATAAATCCGATCCTGCCACTCAGTGGCCGTGGACTCCACTTTGGGAAACTACTTCAACTTTCTGAGCCCCAGTTTCCTCTTCTGTAATGTGGAGATCATTATTCCTACCTCGTAGGACTGCTGGGAGAATTCAGTGAGATAACTGATGTGCAGCACTTAGTACTGTGCCAAGCACCTCATAAATACTTAACAACAGTACCTCTGTGGGATTGGCGCAGGGCCGGTGCAGCAACTTCCCATCCCCACCCAACTGCAGGCTCTGTGAAGGCTGGGACCAGATCTGCTGTCTTTACAGTTGTGGCCTCAATACCTAGCAGGCCCCCCGCTCCAGTAAGGGCTTCGTGAACATCTGTGGGGTGGGTTAACAAATGAATAAGTAATACTGCAATTAGTGACAGAATATTTATTTAGTTTACCTTTCCAGCAAGCGTGAAGATACTGCATATCGTCTAAGTCAGTTTCAAAGTCCGCCTTGGATGAAAAGTAGCTGCCACACTTAGGCAGCTGACCAAGGTCTAAAGGAGTGGACTGGGACTCAGCTTCAGACTCTCAGCTCACTACTCCAGCATGCAGAGCATGCCGACATCATCTTTCCTGCCTGACTCATTTAGCAAAAAGGGAGAAGCCTCTCTGAATAGGGACTTTCTAATTTGTTGTGACCATGACTCATTTAGAAAGGAACCAATCAGTTGGCCCAGGCTTGGTGCTGAGCAGGGGTGCAGCAAAAGCGAGCTGCCTCCTACTTGGGAACCCAGAGCATGGTCTGAATGTCCCTGTGCAGCTCACCCAGCAGCCCCGTGGGTGATTGTCCTGCATGGCGAGGTTATCTGCTCAAGCATGACCAGCAGCCATTCTTGGAGATTGAGGACAAATCTGAGTATCAGGTGATCTGGCTTCTAGTCCCAGCCAAGCTAGCCAGGTGACCTTGGACATGTTTACTTAATGCCTTTGCATTTTCATTTTCTCCCCTGAAAAGGAGGGAGAGTAACACCTTGTAAGGATTTAATGATATGATGTAAGACAGAAAGTAGCCTGCCCAGTTCCTAAAGCACACTTGTGGACTTGAGATCTAAATGCAGAGACAGCATTAATCATCCCATGTGGTGACAGGCCTAGGAAAAATCTACTCCCCTGACTGTCCCCCATAGCTGGCCAGGTTTCCACCGGTATTTGGGGCATGGTATGTGGTGATTTTCCAGGTTTATTTCTTTTCTTTTTTTTTTTTTTTACAGATTTTATTTATTTTTTTTTGACACAGAGAGACGTCACAAGCAGGCAGAGAGGCAGGCAGAGAGAGCGGAAGAAACATGAGCAGAGACCCTAGGATCATGACCTGAGCCGAAGGCAGAGGCTTTAACCCACTGAACCACCCAGGCTCCCTCCAGGTTTATTTCTGAACAGAACCGTTTTGTCCAGCAAACTTAATGTGGGATGGAACTGAAGTATATGGGGCCGATTAAGTGGAGTCCCTTGCCAGAGCAGAGCTGGGGACAGCCTAGATCTTTGCCCGTGACCTGTCCCTTGGGATTCGGACGCAGCCTCCCATGTATCTCCCGAGCCCCAAGCTTCCCAGAACTTGGTTTGAAAACGACCGCACTGAAGTATTTTACATGGCCCCTGTCAAAGTGCTAGTCATGTCAGTGCGTTATTATAGGATAAATGCTAACTGTTATAATACATTATTATTATGCTTTATTGCTGACATTTACTGCAATGTTTCTCAAACTTCAGCTTGTGTCAGAATCACCTGGAAATCTTATTAAAACAGAGGTTACTGGGCCGCATACCCAGAGTTTCTGATTCAGTTGTTTTGGGGTGGGACCGAGAATTTACAATTGTAAATTGGAGAACCTGCTGATTTCATATGTACTTTCCATGGGACAGGCACTGTGCTAGGCACTTTACTTGGGTAGTTTTACTTCCTGCTCCCAAGTAGGCTGTGAGGTAGGGATTGTGCTATTTCTAACCCCCATTTACAGATGAGGAAATGAAGGCTTGGGGAATCTAGATAACTTGCTCAAGGTCGCACAGCTATCGAGTGGAAGATCCAGTCCAGGTGTGATTCCAGAGTCCTCGCTCTTCACCATACGTTAAAATTAAAATGTGTTACAAGGAGGGGATGGGCACACTTATTGCCATATAGTCACTTTCACTCATTGACCCAGTACAAGTGAGTTAATGAAATGAACTGGCTCTGAGAGGGAGGGTTCTGGCATAGTTGAAAAATGACACAAAACAGGAGTGCTTGAAGAACAGACCAGTTTACTGAGCTCTGCCCATTCCCAGCCCACCTGGGAAGCTACCAACTTCTCAGGATACCCTGGAGATATTGGACCAAGAGAGGTGGTACTTGTGACAAAGGATAGAAGACAAATGTCACTTGATCGGTTGATTACTTCATTCATTTACAAAACTTACTGAATAGGCCGGGTGCTATTTGGTGCTGGGGATACAGTGGGAAGTAAAAGTAGGCATGGTCCATGATTCTCAGAGCCTACAGTACACTCAACATTATTAAGTCTAGTAACTGTTTTGCCCAAGTCTTGAAATCCTGACATTTAGCTTTGACATATGATTCTTTTATGTCTCAGCTCATTGGTGCTGACTCGTCCAAGTCTTATTATCTTACATGATTCATTCTGTTGACCTAGTGACTAATTTCCATTCTGACTTACTCATGTATTTCAACCCAGATATGACATCATGATCTCAAAAGTCTGCCTTCTCAATAGATCTTTTCTGAATTCTTGATTATGGACAAAATTTGGCTGGTGTGTGGTAATTGGTAACTTGCGAATGTGACTAATAGGTGGAGGGTTTTTAAACTGGTCTGCTCTTATGTTCTTACTCATTACTGCTAATTACCCAGTATGTCTAATTTGCCAGGTGGATGCCTAATGAATGGTCTCATTACTGGAGCTGACACCATATTCAGGTCCAAGAGACCATGGTCCTGGGAGGCAGGTTTCTGCAGTTCTCCATTCTGTCATCTAAGATCCTTCCTTCTAGAATAAATTTGAGGAGGCCACAACTGATCCTGGAGATCATATAACACCATTTGACTGCAAGAACATGTCCTCTGCATCCTGGGCATTATTTGGGAAGACACTCTGTGTTACTTCTCCCTATTTGGATTTGTTTACTCCAGCAAAATCATGACCTATTAAAAAAAATAATAGTATAAGTCGTCCTGACAGCTAACATGCCAAGTTTCAAAGAATCATGTGAAAAAAAAAATTTATAGCGAAGAAAGGAATTCTAGGAAATAAAGGATAGTAAGAAATTCATGACTGATGTGAAACCTGGTTTTCACAGTGAGCGCAAGAAAACCTCCAGGCTGCCTCCCAGAGACAAAATTTCCAGCTCTCTAATCTGTAGATCCGTTTGCATGAAAACCAAAATGAAATGTAAGCTTCAAAGTAGGGAATCAGCATTCCGGGCAGACATATGAGCTGTTGGTTTGGAACAAGTGGCCGTGGCCAGTCTTCTCCGAGAGCTAGCCCAGAGAAAGTGTGTGAAACACAGGCTGTGGCGATGGTTGGCTCCTCGCACCCACGCAAGGAAGTATGTTTTCAGAAAGAAAAAATGAAAAAGAGAGTAATGAGAAGAAGCACCCCACATGTTTGGTTCTTTTGCTTAATGTCAAATTTTACTCACCGATCCTAACAGATCCACTAGGAATTATTCTTATTTGGGTGTTCCCAATAGAAACGTATCCAGGTTGTAAAAAGTTGTAGTTGTGTCATAAAGGACACTACCTCCATTTTGGTGTAAGATTAGCCTGGGCTCATCCCCCCCACCCAGATAGCCCCATGCTGTCTCCCGAAGTCCTGCTGTGCCCTCAGTTTTGGCAGGGCACCCCAGCATGACATTCGGCCTCGCCCCCCCCCCGGTTGCCTAGCCAGGCCCACATCAGGGTAGAGGACTGAGCAAGATGAGCGTTAGGACTTGGTATTGCTGTGTGTCTGAGGCTCAGGCTCTAAAGCCAGAAAGTCAGCGGTCAGATCTCCAATCTGCCTCTTACCATGTGGCCCTGGGCCTCGGGTTCCTACTAAGTCTTGATAATAACATGAATGTATTATAAAGATTCAATGAGATAGTATACAGTAAGGGCTTAGTTCAGTGCATGGCCCATAATATGTGATCAGCAATTGGTGCCTGAGATTATTGGAGTCTTGGTCTTAGTATTAGTCTGGATGGTTTAAAAGAAGAAAGTCGGTGGGTCAAGAGAAGTTTTCAAATGAATCCGTACCAGTTAGGAAGTTTGTCCAAATTGGTTTCTAAATCCATTATATAGCGCTAGAACGTTCAGTAGAACACTCAGCCATAGAACGTTCTGCAATAATTAAAAAGGCCTATGTCTGTGCTGCCCAGGATAGTATAGCCACTGGCACTTGAAATTTGGCTAGAGAAAGTAAATTTTCAAATCTAACTCATTTAAACTTTAGTGACCATAAGTGGTTTATGGCTGCCATGGAGCAGAGCTCTGTAAGATGGAAGCCGTCCCGTCTGTAGGAGAAAGGGCACACATTGTGAGTGTGGTGTTAAATGTGAGTATGAGAAAGCAGGGAGCTTGTAGGATTGAAAATGTAAGGAAGAATCAAATGTTTAATGAGTGATGGGCATATTTCTTATTATGGCCCCTTGGCACAAAAACAGGTAAACTATGAAACATCTGTAGACATTAGACACCTGTAGTCCAACAGCCCAATTTCAAGAGCTATGTGACCAACTGTAATTCCACTGAAATGAAAGAGATTAAACTTTGGCTTGGAATGGAGACTTGCAAAATGTGCACCACTCAGGAAGCAGCCCCGATGAGTAAATGAGGCACCATCCTAATCGCATATCCTATTAAGCAGAGGAGCTTCCTGAATATCCTTCTCATAGGCGTGTTGCAGCCGTGCAGGTGAGAGTCATTTGGGGGGAAGCTTCTATAATCAGTGCTGAATTGGCAATGAGCCTGTGCTCATTGGTAGCCTAATGAAAAATCCCATATGGGGAGAAAATAACGTTGGCATGTCTTCTGTTCCTATTGGCATCCCCCAAGATATAGGTATAAATGATATTTTTTCAGTAATAACTCAATCGGACTTTGTGATAGAATGTCTAGTGTCTATAACAAGTTTAAATATTAGGATAATTATAATCTGGAGGGTCAGTGGTCTAAGATGAAAAAAAAATGTTTCCAATGGCACTGGTTTCACTTAGCACTGAATATTTATCTGGAGATCTCACAGAGCTGAGGCAGAAGTGGCCCTACCTTGGGAATGAAGATACTTGGTTTTGAGACCTGGTTTCTGCTGGTTACCATGTGAGGGTCCTTCAGCAAGTTACATACTCTTTGCCCCACAGTTTCCACATGAGTAAAAATGGGGTTGGGACGGACTGCCTTGCTTTAGGAGTGTTTAAACTCATGAGACTGTGGGATTGGAACAGTCAGACTGCCTTTCGATCCAGACAAGAGAGGCCCTGCCCGGGGCCCTGTGTGTTAGTTAGAAAGGCCTGCAAGCTGGACCAAATCCAGCCTGTTTGGGTAAATAACATTTTATTAGAACAGAGTTGCACTCATTCATTTACGAGCTGACTTTGGTTGCTTTTGTACTACGATGGCAGACTTGAGTAATCTCAGTAAAGACCAAAGCCAAAAATATTTACTCTCTGGCCCTGGACAGAAAGGGATTGCCCACTCCTGCTTTCGAGGGCCCCAGTATGACAAACCATGCAAAAATACATGTATTGGAGAGGACACAGGCCTTCTCTCCCTGGGGATCTGATCAGCACCTGGCAGAGTGCAACCCATACCCCCAAACAGCCTCTGTCATTACCAGCCCCCCCCCCCACATTCTCAGGCCCCAGACTTCCACATCTGCACTGTGTCCACAAAAGAGACCACATCTGGATGCCAAGAAGGTTTAGGGCTTCTACTCTTCCTGACTCAGGTGGGCACAGAGGGCTTTGGAGAGCAAGGGGGACTTGAGGTGCCTAAGTACTCAGCTAACCGAAATGACAGATGGATGAAGGAGTCAAGCCCTTCCTCTCGCTAGCATAAATTTAGCAGGCGTTGCATAAGCCAGGGTCAGTTCCTGGTGGAGCCGGGAATCCTCACTTCTCTTTCAGTTTCAATTCCTGGTTCTGGGTCTGGGGGTGCTCACAGATTGGCACAGTATTTACAGCAGGTGCACGTGGCAACTAGGGAACATTTTGCTGTATTGACTCATAACACATTTCAACGATTTTCGTTTACATAGATCTTGACTTAACATGAGTAAAATGTGATGTGTTTCTTACATTGGCAACCTGATGGATGTGCAACTCTAGAATTGCAAACAGTTTTCTTTTTCTAAAATGATTTTATTGAAATAATTTTGATTGAAACTTTTGGCATTCATGTATTATACTTTATATTTTGCCTTTTCATTTTAAAGACAAATTTCTAATTTTTAGCAGACAAATACATCTTTGAAAATATGAACACTTTTAAATGTTTCATGTTTTTCACCTTTACTTTCATTTGCATTATTTGATGGAAATACATTCAAATTTTATATACTTTGAATACTGGTTTGACTTATTTTTTATTTTATTTTTTTAAAGATTGTATTTATTTATTTGGCAGAGAGAGAGAGATCACAGATAGGCAGAGAGGCAGAGAGAGAGGAGGAAGCAGGCTCCCTGCTGAGCAGAGAGCCGGATGTGGGCCTTGATACCAGGACCCTGGGATTATGACCTGAGCCTAAGGCAGAGGCTTTAACCCTTTAACCACCCGGGTGCCCTGGTTTGACTTATTTTTATGATCCTTTGAGCATTAATGTCAATGAAATAAGATCCGGGTTTTATTTATGATGCTAGTCATGCCTTTTGGGTTTGGCAATAGCTGAAATAACATGCCTATCTTTTATTTTATTGTTTTATTTTATTATTTTATTATTTTTAGACAACAGATGGGAAGGTGAACAGAATCATTAATAGGGTATTTGTCCCCCATCCCTCAACCTCCTGATAGGAGTTCTCTAGTTGGAATTATATTGATTACCTTCTACCTCAATATTTCTGGGAATCTGTTTTTCAGGAGGAAAAAAGTTCGCTTCAGTCCTGGGACTACACAATCCCATGTGACTGCTTTCCTGGTGGATTCAGGTCTTTCTCCAGTGGCTAATTGACTAGGAGTCTGCTTCTGAGAGGTTGCAGCACCTGCCAGCACTAAGTTCTTTGAGGCCCTATCCAAGGCTGTCTTTCCCAGGAGGAGAAAAAGGAAAGACCTGGCCTGGAAACTGAAAACAGGGTAGTCTCTTTGTCCCTTTTGTCCTATAGAGAGCTGCTTTCCCTGGAGTGCATTGAGAGGAGCCATTCAGGGAGCCACCCAAAAGCCCATTTCTCTTGTGGAGGGGAGAGACACAGTTCCAAATCCACCCAGGCCTCTCTCAGAAGACTGGCACAGGCCATTTTTAATTCTCCAGGTGGCTCCAATTAATTATCCACGTGGCTCAACTCTGGCACCCCAGCTCCTGGGGGAACTTCTCCTACACTTCAGAGGAAATACGTATCCGTTGGTTAGCTCACTCTCTCACTAAGCCAATGTTGACTGCTTGCGCACTGGGCCAGCCACTGTGCTAGGCATAGGACACAAGTGTGAACATGGTCTTCTTGTGATACCATAAGACATGTATTTGGCCTTCATCACTGGTGCCTGGTGCTGAGCTTCCAGAACCCTTGGAACTTCATCATAGGGCTGTCTTTTGGGTTTCATAACGGGCTCCTTTGTATCACATTTGACTTTACGTCAGTGAGGTGACTTTGGGTGGGGCCCATAGGGAGCCTTGGATGACGCCCATCACCAGAAGGACCCAAAGTTTAGCGCGTTGGTGGTCTCGGCCCCACCCACTGTCAGGGAGCAGGGCGATGGGTTACTGGAGATTGACTTTGTCTTAACACGGGCGAGAGACAGTCAGAGCAAGCGTGTGGTCACGGGACTTGAGCTGCTGGGTCCAGCAGTACCTCATCTGAGATGGATGGGTTTCTCACTTTGCAGCTACACACACCATCGCATTCCTTTTTTTGTTTGAGTTCATTGAAGGTGGGGTTTTCTTCACTGACAAGCAGGAGTCTTGACTAATAGAGCAGATAGGCAGAAAATCTACTTCCCCAGAATGTGCCAAATGCCATTCTAAGAGCTGGAACACAGGAGGCATGGGTGAGCGGTTGCTCTCGGGGTCCTGCTTATCCCCTTGGCCCACCCTGGGTAACTCCCGCAGCCTCCCGGGCCATTTCCATACACATTGTCAGCTTCCTCCTCAGTGCCTGTGTGTCTGTCTGCCATCGGTGGCCTCCCACTCTTTCCGATCTGCTCTCCAAGCACAGGACAGGCTAAATCACAGTCTCTTAAATGGGAGAGGTGATTTCTTTGTCACGTGACAATTTATGCTGGAGTAGCAGCCTGGCCCAGTGACATCGTCAGACATTCAGGCTCCTTCCATAGTCTCTTCTCTTCATCCTTAGCGTGCTGACATGGTCCTAAGGAGTCCCAGCTGTGCCTGTGTCTACGTGTCTGATGTTTTCGTTGCTGATTCACCACTGACTCACCCCTTGTTCCCTCCTGTCCCCACTCTCTTTGCGTGTGAGTTTAGTGTCACTCTTGGACACCTGGTGGCCTGCTGGCTCTCACAGAGAACTTGGTAAAACCTGTAGACATCTTCTCTGCCATCTTGCCACTTCCATAAATCTACACACTCCAAGATTTCCCACCTTTCAGATCCTTCCATCTTCCCTTGCCTTCTCTAAATCTCAGTGTGGAGTAGAGAGCGGGGCACGGCACACCTCCAAGACCTATAAGTGGCCTCCCATCCTTCCAATCTGCTCTCGTTCCCCACTGGGAAAACTCCAGTTTGGATGAGGGAGTGGGGGACCAGGAGAGTAAACCATGTCCCCTCATCAGGTTTTCTTCCAAATCTGATCTTCACACCCTGGGTTTTTCTTGTTATTCCTGACACTTAGGCTTTTGATAATCAAAGGCTCAGAACTGATTTCTTCAGGTATTTCTCAGCTTTTTGCAGTGTCTCCTCATCTCGGAAGCAAGGTGTATGTTAGGCCGACCAACGGGCAAGGGACACAGCATAGAAGGACAGAGGGGAGGGGAGAAACACATCAGAGAACACTTCGGTCTAGCCCCTGAGCACCAGGAAAACCACAATGCCGTGACTGAATAGGGCGCCGTAGCTTCCTGCCGTTAAAACTGGGAAATCTGTCTCACACCCAATGTCTGGTACATGTTTTTGCCCTGGAATCCTGAATAACCCCAGACTATTTTAATTTTGCAAAGAAAATTATGCACATTTCCACACGTAGTCTGCTAGGTTGTGGACCTATTTCAAATCTAATATTCATAGGAAATATGCCGATCTCTGATCTGTTACAGACATAAGTGTCAAATGTGTTTCCGGGGCAGCCACCCATCCCTGGGACCAGCCGAGAATCTATTCCTGACCAACAAAGCATTGCTGCATCTCTAGGGGGGGCTGGCAGCTCTGCCCCACGGTGCCAGCCTTTGCAAGCCTATGCAGTCAGGTTGCCCACGTTCAGGACCTTCTGGTCTACCTGCCAAGCCTCGCTTGCAGGGCGTGTAGCTGCGTGTAACTCCTATGGCAGAGGGTCAGGGTCACCGTTCAGGACGATGAGGGGAAAACGCATCGGGAGCCGACGACCTCTATGCCATTTCTGGCACAAACATATTGCAGGTTGCAGATCTGTGCTCCGCCTACATGAAAGCACTGTCGGTGAAACTTCGGGCAGCGATGTCTTTCTTAAAGTGTGTTCTGTGCAAAAGTGACAGATGTTATATGAAAATAGGTTTCTGTGATCCAATCTACTTAGCAGACCCACTTCCCCAAGTCTTTAACATACAAGCGTACATTGTAATCTGAGATGGGGGATAGCGTGTGATGTGATTCCCTTGGCCTCCCAGCACTTTCTGGCACAGATAGCTCCCAAGACCATGGCTGGGTGGGACATGCTTTGAGAAATGCTGTGGCAGTGTGCACTTCTCTTGTTATGGTATATTGTTCTGTGGCTCTGACTGTTGTGGTTTGGGGTTAGAAGACAAGCTTGCCTTGTAGACACTAAGTGACTAAGAAGAAGCAATTTGGAGTCAAGGCAGTCAAGGCAGCATCTCATCATTCCTGTAAACGTCCAGATAATGAAGAAATCAATGGCTGGATCATTGCCACTGCTCATTTCAAGGGCTGGCTTTGTCTGGCTTTGTAACTGTGTCTCCAAGGTCCAAGTTGTTTCTCTTACTTATACTTTTTTTGGGTGTGTGGGAAGAGACAGTGAGAGGCATAGAGAGAGAGAGAGAAAATCTTAAGCAGGCTCCATGCCCGGCCACAGAGCCCAACGCAGGGTTGATCTCACGACCCTGAGATCATGACCTGAGCCCAAATCAAGAGTCAGACGCTTAACCACTGAGCCACCCAGGCGTCCTGTACTTTCTTTTTTGGGACACAAGCATAGTCTTCAATAACCCAGAAATAGGAATCATATAAAGCATCTCAGAGTCTTTCTGGGTGATAAAACCAGTGGCATATTTATTATTAAATTCATTCACCCACCTACTGTTTAGCACCTATCAGGTAGTGGGCCCTATATGGAACATGCAAGGTTGGCTAAGGCAAAGTCTCTATTCTCAAATACCTCCTGTGCCAGCTTTATCTGGTGTCTTCAGCCATTTGTGTTCTAGGAAATGTTACAGTAACACATTTATAGATAAAGGAAACCATCTGGAGATGAAGTAAATAGCTAGTTCCAGTTTGGGTGCTGTTAGAGGAAAGGCTGTTCCAAGGCAGCAGAAGAAAGAAGGAAGATCATTACTTCACTTCTACTTAATTTTAGTGAACTTCTTGGAAGAGGTGGTATTTTGACAGATCTGAAATAAGAGCATTGGACTGATCTCAAGATAAGTTGTTCAATAAATATGTGAGGATCCAGGCTTGGAAATGTTAGCACTGTGAACGAAAGGAGCCCCCCTCTACCCACAGCTCAGAAGCTGGGTGTTCTTTTTTTTTTCTTTTTTAAAGATTTATTTATTCATTTATTTGACAGAGACAGAGAGAGAGAGAGAGAGAGAGAGAGAGAGAGAGAGAAGGAGAGAGATCACAAGCACGCAGAGAGAGAGGAGGAAGCAGGCTCCCCTGAGCAGAGAGCCCGATGCGGGCCTTGATTCTAGGACCCTGAGACCATGACCTGAGCCGAAGGCAGAAGCTTAACCCACTGAGCCACCCAGGCGCCCGGAGGCTGGGTGCTCTAAATATCTCTGTTCACTGTCGAAGAAGGTTCTTCTGCATCTTCTAATTCCCACCATTGTGAGCTGCCAAGCCAGTGTTTCCTCATAGTCTTGGCCCTTAAACAGTACAATTCATTCAAAGTTGACAGGGTTTTATGACCACAGATTCGGCCTTGGACCAAGTTTGTAATAAATCATACGCTTCATTGTACAGGTGAGGAAAAGGGACCAACTGCTGGATGACAGATTTGCCATGGAGTAAGAGGGCAGACTCCATGCGGTTTTTCGGAAAGAGCCCCTTGTGAACTCAGACTGACCCATGAGGTGACTTTCTTTTGGAAGAAGTGGTATGGAAGGAGGACCGTAAGAGGCCAAGGAGAGAAAGAGGGAGAAATTGGGAGTGGATGTTCCTTCCATCCTCTACTCCATCAAAATCACTTGAAGCCCCCAGAGAAATGTTAGCATGGTATGATGCTTAGTAAATATTAAGGAGAAAATAAAATGATTTTTCTATTCAAGCCCAGGCAAGATCTACATGAAGAACTGGAGAATTTTTCCTCTTACTCAAAATTAACAAAATGCCTGTTAATAATGTTAGGATGTGGGGCGCCTGGGTGGCTCAGTTGGTTAAGCAACTGCCTTCGGCTCAGGTCATGATCCCGGAGACCCGGGATCGAGTCCCACATCGGGCTCCCTGCTCGGCAGGAAGCCTGCTTCTCCCTCTCTCACTCCCCCTGCTTGTGTTCCCTCTCTGGCTGTGTTTCTCTCTGTCAAATAAATAAAATCTTAAAAAAAAAAAAAA
>PITA01004183.1:0-103725 GCA_004023965.1 Spilogale gracilis
CCTTTCTCTTTTTGGTTCTGTTTTAATCTAGACAGTTGAGATTTCTGAATGACTTCCAGATGAGTGGGAATTACTATAATTTATAACAGCATCTTTCTATATTTATATCATATTTGGGGGTCTGGAGAATTCTTCTTTGGCTTCCAGCTCTATCCTTACTCTCCAGATATTTTAGATCAAGTTCTGTATTCTGTATCTGCAATATCGTTTTCAATTATAGTGCAACAGTCATCTCTTCTTCATGAGATCTCTTTTAACCCTTGAGCCTATTCCATCCCAACTGGCTCTTTCTTTAGGAAGCATTCTTAGGTTTGTGATACATGCAGTTTTGTCCAGTGACGGTTATTCGTGCTTCTCTATTCAGAAAACTTTAGGAACTAGTACTCCATCAGCCTCGGTATTCCTGTGAAGCCGATACCGCCATAAAATTTCATTATGTTAACTGGAAATTAGATTTTTATATTAAAAGTTTGAAAATTAACCTATTTAAAATCATGATTTCTTATGAATATATAAGCTACAGGTGGAAAATGGACCTAGGAAATATGTCTTTTTTAGCACAGAAATTGTATTTGTTTTTGAAGGGACATATTTTTGATTACATTCTTTCTTTTTACACTTAGCAAAAGTCTGAACACCTCTGACCCTGTGGTTTCCTTTTCTTCCTTGCATAAGAATTATCAACATTCTCAAAAGAAATTCTTTACACAGCTACCAGATTCCGTATGATTGTCAAATCATAGGATGAGAAGACTTCATCACCCCTTTAGAATGTATATCCTTTTGTATATGTTTTTATTTATTTTTATTCATTTTAGAGAGAGAGGGAGGGAGAACGAGAGAGCAAGAGCATGGGGACGGGCAGAGGGAGAAGCAGAATCCCCGCTGAGCAGGGAGCCCAATGTGTGGTTGGATCCCAGAATCCTGGGATTATGACCTGAGACGAAGGCAGACGCTTAGCTGACTAAGCCACCTAGGCACCCCGTATACCCGTATATATTTTTATTTGTGGACATTTATAATATTATTGAGGTCTCCTATGTGTGAGAGGATTGTGGTCCATGTGCAAACCATGTGAACTCTGGATTCTTTGTCAGGTAGTAGTCTGGTTAATTGCATACCTGATTAATTAAGTTACCATTTATACTCATGTGGATTGCCTAATGCTGAAAGGTATTATTCTCCTTCCTTTATACCCACATTATGACCCTTGTATCTTCTAGTCCTGCAGCAGGGTACAGTAATTTACTCCAAGTACACTCTGTGTTGCATTCTTTAATGTTTCTGATGATCTTCTACGATGATTCGGAGTGGTGTAGGATCTAAAAATTATGAATACCAATTATCATTCTACCATAAAAGCTTGAAAGTGACGGTTAATGGAGAGTTTCTGTACATTAGCTGACCCTGTGATCACTTTCCATTTTGCTCTGAATTAGTTGAAATTATTCTACTTAGTGTGCAACCTCAAATGAGAAATGCACTAGAAATTTGGTTTGTTTTAGGTTGTTTTTTGTCGTTTTTGTTGTTCCTCACCATGTCCCTAGGCCTTTCTTGGTTTCTCTCCCTGTCCTCGAAGGCTCTGTCAGCAGCACGCTGATCAAGTTTGGGCCTCCAACCCCTGTAAGATCAGTGTTGTCTTTTGTTTTCTCTCATGTGGGAATGCGAACAGCCCTTCTAAATTGTCGTCACATGTCAGATTTCTGTAATTTATGCATTTCTTCTGTATGGAGTACTTCAATTAGAGAATCTCCGTACTCTCAATTTTGTCCAAGTTTTCTCCCTCGAAAGTAGCTTCTGTGAGCTTCATTAAATCAGAGTTATGGAAGATGCGGTCTCTGATCTTGGACTTTTGCTGAGCTGCTGATTGGCTTATGTGCTGCTCGGCATATTCTCTGGAATGCTGAGTGTGATCCGGGATTCTATAATCTGTCTTGTTTAGTGCACTGCCTATAGGTTACCAGTCATTACTTGAAAAGAAAATTATCTTCTCTGTTCCGTGTATCTGAATTTTAACCGCAGCTGTGCTCTAAGTCAAATATGTGCATTTCTGAATTCAATCTATTAATTTCTGCTCACTGAGTATGTATTTCAGGAGTGTGGAAGATTAGATGGGCATGGTGATTGATGTAAACCGTGGCTATATTCATATGAATACATATTCTGAGAGGTGATAAGAAATTGGCAATATATACATATATATATATATATATTTTAAACTCAAACTACAGTTACTGACAGTAGTTTAAAACTCCTACCGTGTTTTTTCAGTTGGTCTCCCCAGGTGGGAGAGTTGTGTTTCGAATAGGATTACAAAATTGCTGTTGCTTTAGATGGCTTTATTTTTATACAACTTGTTTTTAAAAAGATTTTTAAAAGTACGTATCCTCAGACATCAAAAGCACACTTTGACTCATTTTTTAAAAAGGAAAATAAGTTTAATGGATGTGAAAATACAGGAAAACAAGCATGCTTCCCAGGATTGTGATAATGGGCATGGGGGTAGTGGAGGAGTTTCAATTCAAGGTGGTTGCAAACCCTAAATCAAGTTCAGTCCTCTGCGTGATGAAATGGATGGGCTACTGGATCAGGAATGAGGACACTGGGCTCTGGTCTGGCTCTGCCCTAGTTTCCCTTACTGCCTTTCTTATATGCAAATCCTCTCACCTCTCTGCGGATCGCATCCTTTGTGGTATAAGGGAGCGAAACTAGATGGTATCAATGACCCAGCTATGAAGTCTCCCAGCTGCCCTTGATTTTAACATGGACAATAAACAAATAAGGATATAAATAGAGTAGTTTGACCTTAAATGATCAGACGGTACAACCTCTCCAGAACAACAAACATTCAGGATTAAAGTCACAAAAAATTAGCCACTTTCCCAATCCAAATTGGGAAAAGGTATCTCCAAAAATAGATATTGATCATGCATGTGAGCATATGTTGTATATTGTAATTCATTCAAAGGTACACATTTTACTCTCTTTGATTTAGAGGTATTTATAATTGATGGCATATTCAGGTAAAATTGGCAAAGCCTCTTCTCCTGGTGGTCAGTAAAATACTGGTGTGTCTTAAAATTGATGGCATCTTAGATTAGATGGGTTATGAGATTAACCTGTATCACCAGGAAGGGTATGGTTATTTATTTATTTATTTATTTATTTATTTATTTACTCTATTTATTCAGACAATATTCATCATAAAGTAGATACAGAAAGCTTCCATTAGTATGTTTGGGGTGGTGGGGTGGAGGAATTGTGCTAAAAATAACCCTTCCTGGGTGTCCTTTGGCTGAGTCAGTATCTCATACCACTTCTCTGTAGCTCTTGCTGGCTTACTTTACTATCTAGTAAAGAGTGTTTTTATGGAATTAGAAATCTCTAAGTAAATGGATTTTCCTTTTTGCAAATGCACTTCTGTACAAGAAAATAGGTGTTAAGCACTTAGCCCAGAGCCTGACACAGAATAAATGGCAACCATAAAGTGTGTTCTAGGTAAGGCACTTTCTGGCCGAGTGCATGGATTTTGCATTTCCATATTTAGCGCCCTGTAAAAGTAGCTGTTTCTCACCAGAGGCAATGAAGGGCCAAACTTCAGTGTATTAAAGCTAAGGAAGAACCCATCTTACACATGACTGAACCGCTCTGACCATGGACATGACTAGGCTCTAAGGTATAGATTATTTTTAAATTTCTCATTTTGAAATATTTGCAGGTTTACAAAACAGTTGCAAAACCCAGAAGTTCCTGGAAATGCTTCTCTCAAATTCTGCAAACTGACATTTTCAAGAACCATAGCGCAGTGACCAAAATCACAAAATTAACAGCCTTGATATAGTCCTACTTTCTGATCCAGAGATGAGCATCCTTTTCTGTAAAGGACCAAGAAAATGAATATTTTTGTCATTGTTGGACGTAAGGTCTTAGTGGCTATTGCTTATCACCACCGTAGTCCAGGAACAGCTGTCGGCGACACTGCCGTGAATAGGAATCCAAAAACTTGAATCATAGAAATAGGTGACCAGTTGGCCCTAGTTTTCCAGCCTGTGAAATCTAAGACTTTTTTTTTCAAAATGTGCTCATTTTCCTATTAATATCCTTTCTGGGGCCCAGAGTCAGTCCCAGGTCCTATGTTACATGTCCTCATGTCTGTTCCTCATTTTATTTTATTTTAAAGATTTTATTTATTTATTTGTTTGACAGAGAGAGAGAGAGAGAGAGAGAGAGAGAGAGAGAGAGATATCACAAGTAGGCAGAGAGGCAGGCAGAGAGAGAGAGGGAAGCAGGCTCCCTGCTGAGCAGAAAGCCCAGTGCTGGGACTTGATCCCAGGACCCTGAGATCATGACCTGAGCCAAAGGCAGAGGTTTAACCCACTGAGCCAACCAGGCGCCCCATGCTCCTCATTTGATTTGGAACAGTTTACCAGTCTAGTTTTATATTTAGTGACTTTAAAACTTTTGAAACATATTGGCCAGTTATTTTGTAGGGTGTATATCAATTTGGGCTTTTCTGATGGCTCTTCGTGGTTATATTTAGATGGTACATTTTTGTTCAGAATAACACAGAGATGATACCGTGACCTTCTGTGGGCACTGCATCAGGAAGCAGACTGTTTATATATCCCATTATTGGTGAGGCTGACATGGGTCTGCCAGGTTTTTCCACTGTACATTTATTCTTTTTCCATTTTCAATTTAAACATTACAGGGCACGTGGCTGGCTCAGTGAGTAAGTCATGAGACTCTTGATCTCGGGGTGGTAAGTTCGAGCTCCAGATTGGGTGCGGAGATTACGTGAACATAAAAATATTTTTTAAAAAGTTGTTATTTTTTCTTTTGTAATGATCATATTTTGAGACTGTGTGTGAGACTATGTGTTCATCCTTTTGCTCGTTAATTTTAGTCTTCATTTCTTATTCTTTCCTTAAACAGTTAATAACCATATTTTTGTTAAAAAGTAGATTTTTAGTTTCATTATTCCTTTTTCATTAATCAGTTCGAATTTTACTATAAGGACCCTCCTTTCCTTTATTCCCTGTTTGTTTATATTAGTATGAGCTCACAGATTCCTATTTTGTACATGGCTAAGTTCTGTTGCTGTCTTCATTTTGTTTCTGGAAACATCACAGATTTGGCTGATGGGAGGCCCCTCTAGTTAGCTATTGTAGCCTTTCGTGTGTCCCCATCATTTTTTTTTTTTAAGATCTTATTTATTTATTTGACAAAGAGAAACACAGCTAGAGAGGGAACACAAACAGGGGGAGTGAGAGAGGGAGAAGCAGGCTTCCCGCCGAGCAGGGAGCCCGATGTGGGACTCGATCCCGGGTCTCCAGGATCATGACCTGAGGCGAAGGTAGATGCTTAAGGACTGAGATACTAGGCGCCCCTGTCCCCATCAGTTTTTAAGCACTTTCTTATGTTACAGGATCATGGGATGTTCCAGGTTTATCTTGTACTTTGGTTGCCCGAATGCTGGAATCAGGGCATTTTACTAAGGACCGCTGGCTCATTTTATTATTTATTAAGCAGTGAAGTTTCAAAGCAGTGAGGAGAGGAAGTAATCATGTTGTTGTTACGGGACTATCATGGACTTTATGCCCCGTCAGTGAGCTGAGCTGGAAACGAAACACACATAGGTACACACACACACACACACACACACACACATTTGTGTCCGTATCTGTCAGTGTATATATTAAAATTCAAACCAGTACCTTTAATTTCAGTTCAACATAAGGGGAATCCAGCATTTCCCTCTTCCTTCTTTATAACTCCCTTCCTCCCCACTGAGAAAGCTGGCTCTCGTTAATGCGCAATAGACTAATTTCTTCAATCCTAGAATGAAACAAGGTAGTTTTGAAATTGCTTCCCTACGCCCTTGTGAAAATACACCTACTATTTGTGTGCATTTTTTCATCTTTAGCCTTAATTATGTAGTCAGTGTATTATTTTCCAGGGTTATTGAGGTTACTCCCCCCGCCCCCAGCATAGTTAGGCTGTTCGTTTGTAATAAAGTCAGTTTCATTTCCTAGTGTTTTCTTACCATCTTCCCACATTTGTTTATTTTTATTCAAATTACTTTTATTTTTTTAAGATTTTATTTATTTGAGAGAGAGAGAGAGAGAGCAAGCATGAGCGAGGGGAGGGCAGAGGGAGCGACAGACTCCCTGCTGAGCAGGGAGCCCAACTTGGGGTTCAATCCCAGGACCCTGAGCGAAAGCAGGCACTTAACTGACTGAGCCACCCAAGTGCCTCTACACTTACTTATTTTAATTGCATAGTACATAATATGTAAAACCTTACCATAGTTCTAAAGTCAGAAATGTGTGAAAAGTTATCCTCAGAGAAATGTCACTCTTTCTGTCCCTTCTACCCCAATTCCATGTAAACATTTTCCCATTCTGCTCCCACTTTTCCCTTGGGTGTAACTAATCTACGAGTGTCTAGTATATGCTTTCTGTGTCTCAGTTTGTTTGTTTGTTTGTTTGTTTATGATTTTATTTATTTGACAGAGAGAAACACAGCCAGAGAGGGAACACAAGCAGGGGGAGTGAGAGAGGGAGAAGCAGGCTTCCCGCCGAGCAGGGAGCCCGATGTGGGACTCGATCCGGGGTCTCCGTGATCATGACCTGAGCCGAAGGCAGTCGCTTAACCAACTGAGCCACCCAGGCTCCCCTGTGTTTCAGTTTATACAAGTGAGCCAGAAACATGGAAAATGTATGCATTCTTCTATACCCAGCAATAGGAAATATGTATGTATAAAATATGTTTATTGCAGCATTGTCTATAATTGCACAATATGAACAACCTAAATGTCCACACGTAAGAGAAAGGTTGAATTAACTGTCGTAAATTATACACCCATTCACACTGGTGCTGGGCTGTGTAGCTGTAACAAAAATGAAGATCTCTATGAAATGATTTGGAGAGAATTCTAGGATACATTATTAAGTTAAAACAAAATGTACATCAGGAATAGCTTTAAGAGAAGATCCTTGCAGAAGTCTTTATAGCGTGTGCCCTGCTTTGTTCAGAATTCTCTCAGGGGAGCATTATCTCTTCATCTTGCAGCTTTTATACCTTCCCCCCAAAGTGAATGATAACAAAGCAATGAACTGTCACCGTCATCACAGCCAGGGGAGATGAAGGGTTTGAGAACTTTCTTGGTCAAAGATGGCAGGAATAATTTCCTAGGGCTAGCCTGTACTGGGAGAAAGGGGGAAGGGTATCAGGGACTGGGCTATAATTTAGTTAGTGGAAGTAACAACCAGCTGCAGATCTCTTGACCTAAAATTGTACTAGTTATTCTGTTATTGTGCAGGGAACTGAGCCCGCTGTATATATACTGCTCTTCATTTTGAATCTCACAGAGAATATAGTATGTGGCCTCTCCACGATGATCCTGGAACACTTTCTCTTTCTCCCCACAATGGAACATCTTGTGGAACTAGTGATTCTCATTCTCTTTCCCTTTCTGTCTGTTTTTCTCCCTCCCACTTACCTATTGAAAGAGTGATTATTAAGTTCTTACCTCTTCTCTCTCCCCCTGCTTTCATGATCTCCCACAATTCCCGTTTGCCACTAAGCTTCTTTTGTTTTTCTCTTGTTCTCACTTCTTCCCTATATAAAAAAGAAAGGAAAGAGGAGTTCAGTCACTAGACTTTCTCACCGGAACAGGATCGATTCCAGATGATAACCTGATTGTAAATGAATCATGTAGGGGACCAGTGTGTTAGGAGTGGATGTGAGAATGTGCCCTTAGGTCTTCCCAGAGGGAAAAAACATTCCTAAGTACTGGGAACACCCTAGAACTCTTGAACGTCCTTATCTCAACTATGTACACTCCAGAATACTTCAATTCTGAATTCATAATGGTATAAAATAGGAGATATAAAAATAGTGATGTCAGCAATTAAAACAAAAAATGTTGTGTTAGTCAGAGACATCCATAAAACAAAATGGGCAAGAAGGGTGAATTTATCACGGCAGTTCTTTGGGCTGCAGAAACCTTGAAGTTTGCTTTTACAAGGCGTATTTGACCAGATGCACTAAACCAGTTAATCATTCTTCTGCTTGGTGTTGAGCATAACAAAAAGATTGCCAGGACAAGAGCTATTTACACTTCCCTCTGCCCCTTCCTTTTTCCCTGCCTTACTTCTTTCTTCCCTCCATCCCTTCTCTGTATTTTTATACTTCTCTATACCTCTATTTTAAACGAGGAGATTTCCTTGAAAGTGCACTCTTGCACACAGACATCATCCTGCTTTTGGTTTTAATCGGAAATAGTAAATTAATAATGTGGCAGAACATTATCATGGGGGAGCAAAGCAGATCGAGTTATGTCCATTAAGTGTTATATTTCCCAATGCCTGGGAGAAGAAAGAGGTCTTAAGGCTGGGGTAGCTATAATAGTATTATTTAGGTTTTAAAACATCATTTTCGTTAATTTGGTGGTTTTCCCAATTTTTGTTTTGAAAAATTTCAAACCTATAGAGAAGTTGAAAGAAGAACAAATACACTTGTGTGGAGTTCTCATTCAGATTTACCAGTGACTAATATTTTGTAACATTTGCTTTCTCTCTCTCTCTGTCTCTCTCTCTCTCTCACACCTACACAGAGTTTTAAACTAATCTGTTTTAAAGAAATTTGCAGAAATGTTTACAGTTCATTCCTAAATATATGAACTTATATTTCCTGCTAAAAACAAAGACATTCTGTTGCATTGTATCCTATCACACTCAAGAAATTTGATATAAATTTAAATATTTAATATAAACTTATTTAGAGGCACTTGGGTGACTCAGGTGGTTAAGCGTCCAACTCTTGGTTTCAGCTCAGGTCATGGTCTCTGGGTTATGGTATTGATCTCTGCATCTGGCTGTGTGCTCTGCGGGTTCCCCGCTCACACACATGCTCACGTACTCTCTGAAATAAATAAATAAACCTTAAAAAATTGATTGACTAGAAGTTAAGGTAGGTTATCTAAATTTAAGATAACATGATATAATCATGTTTATACATAACATGCATATTATATAATGTCTTCATTATGGACCTAATGTGTCCCCCAAGATTCATAGATTAAAGCCCTAAGCCCCAATGTGATGATGTTTGGACATGGGACATTTGGGAGGTAATGAGGGTGACATGAGGTCATGAGAGTGGGGCCCGTACGCTGGGATTAGTGCCTTCCCAAGAAAAGACAGTAGAGAGCTTGCTCTCCCTATCCAAGTGCACACTCTGAGGGAAGGGCCTGTGAGCAAACAGCGAAAGGTGACCTTGTGCAGGCCAGGCAGTAGAGCTCTCACCAGAAGCTGACCTTGCTGGTAACCTGATCTTAGACCATGTGTCCAGATCTGTGAGAAAAGAAATTTTGATTGTTTAAACCACCACCGAGTCTGTGATATTTTGTTATAGCAGCTGGTGTTAAGATGCCATTATAAAATTATTGTATAATATATTATGATGTAATATAGATATATTGAAGATAATATATAGTAATCCTACTTTAAACACATTTTATTTAGCAATGTAAGGACTTAATGTTCTGAAGAACGAAGGATGTTGGTGATTAGCATATGGTAATGACAGGTCCTGTCTCTCCCATTGTCTCTGCCCCTAAAGAGTGAGCTTCTAAAGGTCAAGGATCAGGTGTAAATTGGGATTCACATAGTAGTCATCTTTGTATTCTCAGCATCTAGATAATGCTATGTGGGATGCAGAAAACTTGAGGAGTGGAGCTCTACTTTGCATTTGTTTTATTTAAATTAATGGGTAGAATGATATTCCTTTCAATAGTCAGGATTTAGGGCCTTTGAAATAGAATTCAAGTATACATACACTTAGTGATAGTACTTTTATGGTCGAGTGGAAACCACTAATGGGGATATTTATCAAGAGCGTTTGGGCAGGTATTTGCTCAGATTTTTCTTGCCTCTGCCTGAGAAGGCTCTAATGCTTATCATGTGGGTTGATCTTCTGTTCCAACAGCTTTCCCCTCTTGCCGTGGTCCAGTAGGACTGAGTTTAATTGGTTATGCCCATCTATAGATGTGTCTCAGAGAGTTCTTTTTTCTCTGCTGGTTTGTTCTTTGTTTGCAAGCAGCTCCCCTAGGAACAAGCATGCTGGTGGTAGACTGTTCTAGGTTTTCTCTCCATTTTGGGGCTCCTTTATTAACACTCAGAATAGACTATTATGAGCAGACCTGTGTCTCATGAGCTTTTATTCAGTAAAGGTTTTATTACATCTTTCTCTCCTATGCTTTCCCTGTATATTCAATAGTCATATTGTCAGTGGCTCAAGGAATAGAAAGTTAAAGCCGCTCACTTGTTTTCTGGGTTGCAGTTTTCTGTCTTTTTGCTTTGTGTTTGGCATCTCTTTTCTTTCTACATTCTTGTTTCCCACTCTAAGGAATATTCTAGGTGTGTTTCTCCTTCTTCATTTTTCTTATACCTTGAGATCAATTTAGTGATGAATGTTTTATCCACAGTGCCAAAGAAGCTAGCACACCTTTTGGTGGGAGAGGGTAGGCTTTTTCTAATTAAATTCTATCTGTGGTCTTTCTCACTTGAACCTAGTGAAATATGACTCTATGATAACCTGTAGGGCAGAATAAATGCTATGTATTAGCCATGGCTATTCATTTCTAAGGAGGGTTTTCAAATGGAAAATTAAAAAAAATTCTTGGGTGCTCTGCCATGGCATATGGCAATGCTAAGATAAAGAAAAAAATATAGTTTGTAGTAACAGATGGATTTGAACCACACTTGGATCTGCTGAATACTTTAATATTTAATTTACAATGAATCTTTAATATAACATTTAACTAAGTGTTCTGTCATAGTCTTTTTAAATGTATGAAGCCTTTTCAGTGTAATTGTGTCTAGAAGATTTCATAAGAATATTGAAATGTTTAAAATTAAAACTGTCATCGGAGGGGAAAAAAACAGTAATTTTCGCAAGATTTTTATGGTTCACTTTTATTTGCGCTATTTAGAATGTTGTATATTTTTTTAACAGTCTGTCAACTTCTGCTTTATTTCCTGTTAGCTGAAAAAAAAAAAATGGAACCAAATAATAAAAGTCACTTTTGTCGTGAAAATGAAACATACGTGACAGTCACGCCGGGGCCTCTGAATCCACTCTGTTTGTTGGCGTGGAGCCAGGAGCCACCATAGTTTTCTAACAGTGTGAGAAATTAAGGGGTGTAGCATAATCGGGGCGCCCCCCTTCATGGAGAGAGGCAGAATATATAATGAAGGCGTGAAGGTGGTGCTGAAACAACCTCGTCAATCACATCTAAAGAAACCCAAGGAAAAAGAAATTCTGTTGAATTTGCCATCATGTACCTGTGACAACATTTCATGCAAAATTTACTTTTGATTTTTTTCAAGAAGTGTATGAGGCAGTTAGGATGAAGGGTGTAAGTAAGACGTGTTCTGACTTAGCCTCATCTGCTTTGCCATCAGATCACTGTGTCTTGGTCATGTTTGTAACACCTGGGTTCCATTAATATGGAAGAGAGAAATGAAAAGTCGTGGTGCTCTTTTCAGGCTAGTGCTCATTTAGTACTTCCCGTTGCACTTGCTGAGGTGCTCTGTTTTGGCATGTGTTCGATTGGCATTACTCTTTTTTTTTTTTTTTAAGATTTTATTTATTTGACCGAGAGAAACACAGCCAGAGGGGGAACACAAGCAGGGGGAGTGAGAGAGGGAGAAGCAGGCTTCCCGCTGAGCAGGGAGCCCGATGTGGGACTTGATCCCAGGTCTCCGGGATCATGACCCAAGCCGAAGGCAGTCGCTTAACCAACTGAGCCCCCCAGGCGCCCCAGCATTACCCTTTTTAAAAAAGCATGGGGGCTGTTAGAGGAATGAAAGTTTTCTTGCGGATAATGGCCAGATGTCAAGCCTTTGTCTAGTAAATGCTTGGTATGAGAAACAAGCCTGCTGATTGAAGGTCTGTCTTTCCTGTTTTGGGAAGAGGAACTTGAACCATTTTATTGTTTCTTAGGTAGGTTTCTTGATAGTTGTCAGCACTTCTCAAGACTCACAGTGGAAAGGGAAGTTGGTCCTCTTTATAATTCTTGAAGTCTGGATCTCTGGACACTCCTGGAACATCCTTCTATATTTCTGAGTTCTAGAGGTTTTTTTGTTTGGTTATAGTTTTATTTGTCTCACTCTGTATTATGGTAGGTATTTCTGCATAGTGTCCCATCAGGAATTTTAGATGTTTAGATGTTCAGGTTAAAGACATTTCAGAGTTAAAGACATTTCTGCAGTCTTTCTTCTTCCTTACGACCTTTGGGCTTTGGTCCTTTTGAACAGATCAAACAAGTATGAAAATGAACAGTTGTCTAATCGGTGGGTTAAGAGGAGTCATGGGAATATATGTCATCTACTCTTTGGTTCTTTGATCTTAGCCTCTGGTCTGAGTCTTGTTATTCCTTTCACTTTCCCCACCGTCACATTGACCTTCAATAGTGACATGAGAAGATGTATTACTTGATTTGGCTTCTCACTAGTTTTGGACCCTTTGAAACTGCATCAATCTTATATATCTTTAGGGGTTAATATATTTTTGCAGAAGAACCAGATTGGCTATCTAACAAAGCCATTGTTTGATATTTGAAGTTGAAGTTTTGGAATGAAAAGGAATAGGCACCCAATTCCATAATGGGTCAGGCAGTCTGAATATTTTCATTCACCCATTCTGTTCACATATCCTTTGACCGAATCATCTTTTTGTCCAGCCCACTGAGCACCCAAATGCGATTCAGTTTCGGGGCCAGTGGTTTGCTTTATTTTACAAGCCAGGTAACAAGCCAGGTAAAGAGCATCTCCATTCTGTCTTCTCTCCCCCTGTTCCACTCCCATCGCACACACTGGCTAACTTAGGTATCCTTTCCAGAAGGCTAGCCTTTCCTCTTGTATTTCTACAATGGCTTCATATGCAAAAAAGAGTAACTTCACTCATGCTCTCAGCCTTTCCTGATTCTGAAGCACCCCAAATGGCAGTGTTCTCAAAATAGTTTTATTTTTTTAAACAAATAAGAGTACAAAGTGAAATGAATTGTGAGTTATTTGTGCCCCACTGTTCAGTGACATTACCGCACCATATGGTGCTACACTGAATGATTTCAAACATACTGGGAAATGTTACCTACTCCATGCTACGATAGGCATTTCTTTAAAAAATACATGTAGCAATAAAGCATGGCCATATTTTTCCTTTTCTTCTGTCAGGCACATTTTTTTTTTTAACATAGCTTTTATTTTCTAGTTAATAAGCATCACATAATAGGAAGCCGCATCCCTCTTCTCCTTGCGCTGGGACATATGCATGAGCTGGTGAAGGTTTAATTACTATCTCTGGTGCAGTTAGTACTGCAGTGACAGTTCGTGCAGCCAAGGGGCCCCCTGATAAGGCAGATGATGTTGTTAGTTTGGATTTACCCTGGCTCGAGAACTTAACCAGCGGTGCATTTAGGGTTTGCTTGGCCTGGAAAGCAGATAGGGAATTGAGAGGAGAGGCCAGAATCAATGATCTGTAGTTATATACTGTGTGTGAACATTTCAACCCTAGAGTTAAGTCAAAATTCATGAGTCTAAACTCATCTTCACTTTTTGGTACCATTATAGGGGAAAAAAATGTTGATGACTGCATCAGTACAATATGCTTCCCTATCTCATATGAGCACCCGGGTTCTGGAGAGCAAACTGGTCTTTCTTTGCTATGGTTATTTTCCAAGTTGGGTTGGAAGCTATTTTGTCTTAAGGGAAGGGATAAGCAAGTAAGTGAATGATGTGCATTTAAAGAGCTATTTTTTTATACAATGGATTAGCTGCAAAAAACACCAGGAACTTTGCAGAGAAATCATGGTTTTTTTGGTGACATACTGGTAGTTTTATATACATCTTAAATGTGTATTGATGATGTTGCGTTTCAGTTGGAGAAATTACCGCCGAACTTTTACTTTGCTTTCGCCATAAACTGTTCCTTTGCTGTTTCGTACTAGAAGTAATTCACTTAAATGATGACAGAGCGTATATGTTTTAAATAGACTTTGTCTGCTGTTCCCAGCCAGGTGTCCAAAGATGATGATGTAACGATAAGGGTTGAAAGTTGCATTTTTGGTCCAAAAGAAGTTCGAGGGAAGAAATACTAGTGAGAATGATTTTTCAAAGGGTACTCGCCCATTTCTGGTCAGAATAAGAAGCTTCTCTGAGAACAGTCTCCTGAGGGCGGACAAGAGGCAACATACAGCTTGCAGAATGCACAGAGCATTTAGGTGTAAAGGATGGACTGGGCATTGGTAGAACTAGGTTGGGTCTCCAGAAAGAGACCAATCCCAAAGGAGGCTCTTAGGAATTAGCAGTCTCCTGCCTTCCACCCACATTCCTATCCACATGGAACATCGGCAGGCTCCCAAATGCTTATTTGTTATTATCCACCCCCCCCAAAAAAAACCACACTGAAGACTCATTTCATTTATACTTATCTTCCTTTGCTTTCCATCAGAGGCCACAAATATATGTTCAGGATCTTCATTGATTCAGACCCTTTGTGGGAAAAGTGAAATTGGTAGCAAGTTTTGCCTCACAGTTTTGCCTGAGATTCTTTGAAGGTCTGGTTTAATAAGAAGGTAAGACTGGTTTTAATTAGTTTTAGCGATCAAGATTTCATATATAAATGAATCTTCTGAGAATGACAAAATTTGTTTTATTATAAGGAACTATATGTTCTTTTTATAACATTTTCCATACTATTTATTTGCATTTTTTTTTAAGATTTTATTTATTTGACAGAGAGAAACACAGCCAGAGAGGGAACACAAGCAGGGGGAGTGAGAGAGGGAGAAGCAGTCTTCCTGTGGAGCAGGGAGCCCGATGTGAGACTCGATCCCGGATCTCCGGGATCATGACCTGAGCCGAAGGCAGTCGCTTAACCAACTGAGCCACCCAGGCACCCTGCATGGTTTTTTAAAATTATATCGTATCAAGGTGGAGTTCAGGATTATATGCAAATTATTAGAGACTATAATAAATGGTTGAAAGTAGTGAGCTTGTTGTATGGGGGGAAATACATGAACAGCAATCTAGTTTTGGAAAGATAATCTTTTATTTACATGTGAGTTTGTGTTACCACTCTCACATTGAAGGGGAGAGGAGGAAAAAGCTCTTACTAAGTTTGCTTTTTATTAAAGACTCCATAGAAGAACCACAAGCATTTGAAGCAAAAAGTGTCTTTTCAAAGGAGAAGGACATTTCGTATGAATTACTGAAGTGTGCCTTCCTCAAGAGTTCATACCTAGATAATTGACTTTCTAGCTGATACTGGGGAAGAGAGAGAAGAGAAAGAATGTGTGCATGAAAGAATCCACCTATAGGAATTAGAGATGGCTATAAGAAGCCCCGTCCTGCAGTTGAGCTTTAATAAAAAAGACAACAGGCACACAAAACATAACTGTGAGTTACAGTTCAGAGGATGCGAATGATGGCCAACCAATCCTCATACAATAACAATAGTAGCAAATAAGATTAATGGTGGTGGCTTTACAATCTATATTTAATTTTGACCAAGGGAATTCCATTTGTTAGAAATCACTAACATTTTAGAGCAACAGAATAAATAAAGGTCGTTGAGAATTTTCTTCTCTAATCCAAACTATTGATCTCAGTCGAGTTTCATGGAGTCTGCAGTTCCTAAAGCTATAGACGATTTGCCAGGCAACTAAATTTGTCCCATTAGTCCAATTGCTTTTTTGGAAAGAGGAACTACATTTTTAATCCCTTTAGAATAGGAACCCAGGGTGGTATTTGGACTCCCAAATGCTGATCATTTTTAGATTCTTTCAATATGAAAATTCCAGGTAGGGGCACCTGGACGGCACAGTTGGTTTAGCCTCTGACTTGATTTTGGCTCAGGTCATGATCGCAGGGTCCTGAGATCGAGCCCCACATCTGGCTCCTTGCTCAACAGAGAGTCCGCTTGAGATTGTCTCCCTCTCCCTGTCTCCCTCCTCCCGGGTTGCGTGAGCTCTCTCTCTCGCAGATAAATAAATAAATCATAAAAACAAAAGAAAATTACAGGTAAAAACACTTCTTTGCACTTTTGTACCTCCCGAATCTCAGAGGAAATGTGACAATCCCAGCAGTTGGTTTTTGCCAACTGCAGTCTGTATCTCATGGTGCTGAAGAAGTTCTTCTGTTGGGCATTTTATTAATCACAGAAAATGTTACCGCTTTCTGTCTTTAGTCAAATTGATGTTTCAGAAATGGATTAAGTGCACTCTAGTGGAGCTGAAGGATAAGCAGAGCAGACTAAGTGTTGTCTTCTTGGGGGAGCCCCCTTTGATTTGGTGTTCCTCGTCAACACTTAGATTGTGTGTCCTTTGGATGCTGACCATCCTGGTGGGTGGGAAGTGGCAGCTGACTGTTTGCATTTCCTTAATCACTAATGCAAAGACCAATCCAGGGCAGTTCAGGCTAGAGAAACAGATTGGTGGAATGCAATAGATGGTCCAGAAGTGAACACTCATACTTAATGGTCAGTTGATTATCAACCAGGGTTCTTTGTATCAGGCACTTTCCCTCGCACTAGCCAGGATGTAAGCACCAGTGATGGAAACAAAGATAGATACAGAGGAATTTTAAGCCTCTCCCCAAAGGACTTTGCTTAAAAGGCTTTTCTTGTCATAACTTTGGACAGTACACCAGAAGGAATTTCTGCACAGTAAAATATTTGATAAAGAAAATGATGTTGGCTTACGTGATGTCCTTTGTGAGACAGAAGAGAAGCAGGGCTCACTGGGTGAGTGAGTACAATCCATGGAATGGTGGCTGGTCAGCTTGGTTGGGAAGAAGACTGGGAGAAACAACTCAAGTTATATGTATGTGAGTAAACAGGGCTATTTGAAGGGGAAGGTGGGAAAGCAGATGCTTTTTTTTTTTTTTTTTTGCTAACGAATGCTATTGATAAAAAGAGACAGTTGATAAGACTATGTGGCAAGGCATATCCTCCAAATCTGTGTCTCCTTGGGTTTTTCTTGGAAGTCAGTCCCAACTCCAGACCTTTCAATGGCTCCTCATACCAGATGCTGCGATCCATTCACAGACCCTTCTCCTACCTCTGCATTGTCTAAGTGCTCTCTGATGCGAAGTCTCTGCTGCATACCCAACCATGGTCTTCCTTCCTCTCTCTGCTTAGGATTTTCCTCTAGCCAGGAGCCATCATTCCAGCCCGCCAAAGTCCACGTACTTACCATCCTTCCAGGCAGCAAAAATCATAATCGTCTCATAAAAAATGTCCTCGACTATCCCATATCATAATGCTTGCTCTCTTTTCTACTTGCCTTGGTAAACTTGGGTCACTGCCTGTGAGTCCTTACTTTTCCTTATATATTTCTTTTATGTCGGCGGCATCTTTTTGAGTTGGATATGAAGCTTTTCCCCAAAAGTACACACGGTCTTTCATTCTGTCTCCTTCACAGATGACACACTGCACAGTGCCTTGTTGCTCAGCAAATATTTGTGTGGCCATCTGGATCATTGCAGACCCCGATGGCAGAACTGCCTTTGGATGTCCCTGAGCTGGGGCCCAGTAGTCCTCTCGCCTTTGTCACAGGCCAACGCTTTCTGGTAGACCCTTACCCTGGCTCAGGTATGGGAGGACTACCATCCGGTAACATGGAGAATAGGTCTCTTGTTTGCATTTAAAATTTTCCAGGAGCCCCTGCCCCCGGGTGCACGGTGCACATCCTCCTGCAGAACCCACTGGGAACACAAGGGCAAACAGAGCGAGTGGCATGTCTCTGCAGGCTCTGGGTTTGGGGTTATTAAAGCGGAGTGTTTCTGTAAGCGCAGCACAGTGGGAAAGCTCCCCATGCCACCTTCTTGTCTGCTGACCCCAGCTGCCTGCTGTGCAGCCCGGGAATATATTAGCAAACCTCTGTAGGAGTGCAGGGACAGCTTGAATTCCTTTGATTTGTCTGCCCTTTTCCCTCTAGTTTCTCTGTGTTTCCATCGAAAGGTGGTGATATGTCTTAGAGGAGTCTCCAGGCGATCCGCGGAGAAGACGTCCGTATATGTGGATGTTGCTGGGTCACTGGGACATCCTGTGTCACTTTTCTGAAGGATTTGCAAAAAAGTCACATCTCCCATTTTTTTTTTAAATATTCTCTTCTTCTGAGTCTATCCATTTGCTTTGAGTCCAGTTAGTTTTCCTCTTGAGAGAAGCCATCCGTTTCTATTATATTTGCTTTATTTCTGCTTTCCTTTTTTATGAGGTTCAACCTCTGTCCTCCTCCCTTATTATAGACATTCCATCATCATCCAGGGCTTCTGCTGCCTCTGTACCATCCTCCCTAGAACCACTCCTATGACATTTGCTGTCCAGTGATTAGGTGATTACGAATCATCTGTAGCTACTACTGTCTCATTACTCATCTCCTGTCCATCGCTACCCTCATATCTTTAGTGTTCTTTAAAATTCCACTGTGAGGATAAACATGCGGGCTTCCTGAGTCCTATGCCCTGTTTCCTTGCCTGCAGTGTCTTATGACCACATTTTCTCCCCGGCATAAACATGGGGTCCTGAAGTACATCTCCTGCCAGATAAGAAGACCTGTACGAGTGCCATTTTCTGCCCAGAGAAAAAGTGTTACCTTGGACTCAGTTTTCACATGGCTTCAAGACTCTGATAGCATTTTCCTGGAGGCTCCAGCCTCCTTCATGGGCTCCAGGCAGAGCAAAAAGGATTGGAGGAACCCAGCCCAGTTCTGAAGGGTCAGGCAAGCCTTCCGTTCCATGTCCGACTGGAAAGGATATGTCAGGTCACATGTGAAACAGAAGCCCCTGTCCCAAGGTCCTGAGTGTGCTCTTTGTCCCGGGCTCCCTTGCGCAGTGGTCCCTACGGCCCAGACTGTGGCCTGGCCTTCCTGTCTGACACTGACTCTTGCTCATGCTTCCAAACCCTAAGCCTAGGTTTTGTCGAGAGGTTTGCCTCCTCCAGTATGGCCGATAGCCAAGACAACACCCTATCCCCGAGTCTGCATGTTCGCATCTTTCCGGCTATTGAGGTAAGGCATCCTCCCTCAACCACAGTGCATAGCTCCCTATGTTTTCGGCTGCATCTGCTAGATCCTGGCCTGGTGCTGGTTCTCACCCCTGCTGGAAAGCCCTGTGGCCACTCAGGACACGGGGCTCCAGCCAGCATCCGTCTCTTGGCTTTTGAGCCCATTCGGCTTCACTGGCTCATGGAAGCCATAGACAGAGCTTAACTGAGGATTTCTTCTTCCTCTTTCTTCTAAAGCTTTTCCTTTTTTTAGGGGGGCAGGAAGGACAGAGAGGGAGAGAAAAAAAAATCTCAAGCAGACTCCCAGCTGAGTGTAGTGCCCCAGGCAGGGCTTGATCTCAGGACCCTGAGAACACCACAGAGCCAAAAACAAGAGTTGGGCACTTAACTGATTGAGCCACCCAGGGGCCTCAGTCTGAGTATTTCTGTTAAACACCTGGGTTGTGCAAGTTCTATGGGATGACAGGTTACCATGGAAGGAAGGACGAGGAATGAAATAGGTGGGCCCTACAATTGTGGTGATGGGCTAGGAATTCTTACTGTGACTCCAGTCTGGTTGCCTTCTCATGGTGTTCCTCTCATGCCATTAGAAAAGCAGGAGGCCGGGTGCCTGGGTGGCTCAGTGGGTTAAAGCCTCTGCCTTCAGCTCAGGTCATGATCGCAGGATCCTGGGATCGAGGCCCACATTGAGCTCTCTGCTCGGCAGGGAGCCTGCTTCCTCCTCTCTCTCTCTCTGCCTGCCTCTCTGCCTACTTGTGATCTCTCTCTGTCAAATAAATAAAATAAAAAATCTTTAAAAAAAAAAAAAAAGAAAAAGAAGAGCAGGAGGCCAAGTCCCTGGTGATGTCAGGTTTCAGGTCACAGGTGTGGAGGTGCTCCAGCAGGTGTCCTTGATTATTGGGAAAGCCCCAGAAAGAAGGTGAGTGGGAAATTCTCTGGTCTCTCTCTCTCTCTCTTTTTTTATAGCTACTGCCCATGTCAAGGAGAATAGATGCTTCTTTTGATTTCCTATATTGCTGATTGGGGAAATAGGAGTGATAACACTAGAGTTGTAGTCTCCTGAGCTAAGAGGGAGAATAAAAGTCATCTAATTCCGCCTGCTCATGTGACAGGAGATAACTGAAGCCTAGGGTGATTTACGTGTCCTGCCAGTGTCACCGCTGCTCAGCGAGGGTGCCCGAGCTCTCCCCCTCCGGGGTTCTTCACCATTTGCTCTGACACCGTCCACCTTGTTTCCTTACATTTTAGCTCATTGGCCGCCAATAGTTCACCTTCTTCTTGTCCCTCTCTACAAATGGCATCACACCCAACTCCTCAGTCTTCCAAGTTGAAGCCCTTAACATCTTCTCTGCCCTTCCTCTTGCCTTCTGACAGTTATCAGGACTGGTGGATTCTCCTGTTCTCTTCCTTCCATTATCTTTGTCTTCTTTGAACGTGGCACTTCTGTCCATATGATTCATTCCCAGAACAAGCCCACTAGTGATTCAGTGGGTTTTCCTGACTTTTGTGGGTATCCTGCCCTAAAATCCCACTGCCAGTTCCACATACCTAATGCATGGCTATAGACCTACCTGTCTTCTCCATCCCCTATTATCCGAGGTACCCCCCCTCCCCCTGGATTCTCCATTGCCTTAGTGTTTCTATTTGGGACCCTGAGTTAGGAAAACCAGTGACTTGAAGCAGAAAAAGTAAAAACTGCAGCTTGCATTTATACAAAGACTTCTGTGAGGAAATACAAAGGGAATATTGGTGTTTCCTTAAAGAAGGAAGGTACTTCCTTCCCTTGTCTCATAGCCTAAACAGCATACGTTGTGACACATAAGTCTGCCAATGTCACCGCTGACATGTCTTCCTAAATGTTCCGCTGACATGTCTTCCTAAATGTTCCAGAGTGTGTGTGCTGTTTTTATATATTTGCATTATATACTTGTATACATTTAATATACACATGTACACAAGCTCAAGTGTGTATGAATATATTTGAATATATTAAAGTATGAGCCCATGGATTATGGCTGGAAAGAATGATGTTCCATCAAAGGCATGCTCTTATTTATTTATTTTCTTTAGGGGAATTTGACTCTTTTTGTGAGGAATATATTGTAAGGATTTTGGGGTCATGATTTCTTTGAATGTTGATTATATTTTTTAATTATAATCTCATACTTTTAAGAATCTGGCTTCCAGATTGGTAAACTGAAAGGAAGTCTTCTTTGAACTTGGTCTCATAAAACAGAGCAGACCAACTGTTGGTCTACTGTAAAATTACAAAGTTGACAAAGAAGGAAGATTCGGGATCTTACACAATAAGGAATGACATACACTGCTAATATGCAGTATGCCATTCTGGGTATATTGTGTGGAAACCAATAGGATGTATGTGTTTGAGTCATAGTTCTTATGTTAGACCTGTAGCACTTTTTAGATCTGCTTTGGAGAGAAATAAAGAAGCCCTGAAAATGACGTGCTTAGTCTAACATCATGTTCTCTGGGACTCCGCTTCCCATCCCCTTGCTCTAGCCATTAACCTTCTAATCCCCGCCTCCCCCAAAATATTCACTGGACAGTCAGTAGGACAGGTGCTGTGTCAGCCCTTGTGGATAGACAGAAAGCTGTGTGTGTGTGTGTGTGTGTGTGTGTGTGTGTGAGAGAGAGAGAGAGAGAGGGAGAGACAGAGAGAGAGGGAGAGAGAGAATTCTATGAGGAAGAATTATTGACCTAGTTAAATATCTAAGGTAGTCAAGTTAATATGATGATCAGCATGGAAAATCAGCTTCCTAAATGTTCCAGAGTCCTAGGAATCTGAATGAGATCTCTGTAGGTTGACTGGGAAGATCAGGAAAACTTTTACGGAGCAGATGATATTTAAATTTTCCCTGTAGAGTCCAAATCATCTATCTTGTTCTTTTTACCTCTACCTATTCTAGGGCCCTGAATAATCCTGGGTGATTTATAACTGCAGACATTCACCGTGGAGAGGAGCTGGGCCAGCTGCGGCTCTGGTCACAGATCCCTTCTAGCTATAGCATTCCAGACCCCCCCCCCCGCCCCCCCAGGAGTCAGCTCGGGTGATTGGTGAGATCTTACACTAATCACCAGCTCTGCTCTCGGATCCAGGGCCGCACTCAGCTATGGGCCGTTATTATGTTTCTTAACTGTTATTATTTAGAGTGAGTAATTTAATTCAAGAAAAGATGATCTATATTCTTTTAAGTTTCATTAAGCAGTCATTAGAATGCTTAATCTCATGCAGCTTTCTTTTTTTTTCCAGTTGGAAGCACTGACATTAGTTTAGATAGCACTTATTAAATTTTTAGCCCTGCCAAGCCGCTGTGGTACCATAAAATATTGAAGTTTTGCTCTTTTGATTTTAGCAGAAAGCCTTTGCACAGAGCATCTAGTCGCCCTGTGCTGTGCACACTAGCCTGGGTTTGATTTAACAGAGCCCCTGCTTTGTCTCCTCTTCATGCATTCTTGTCTTAGGTTCCCGCTGCTTTTGTTTTGTGCCAGAGTTTGCATTTCATATTAAATCTTCATTAACTTAAAAGGTGAATAGATGTTAGTAGAGTAACATTGCCAGGATCCCCTGTTTGAAGGGTGGATGTGATTTCAGAACTGAGGGTTGCGGCATTTTGAAGGAACGCGTCTGTCTTTTGGGATTTTAAAATAACTTTGTAATTGTGGATTGTTTTGGTGCAAATACATTTTTAGGTAATGAGCACCCGAAAGCCTTGGCACCATAGGCCAAGCGTAAAGCAATCCCAGATCACCTTGAGGAGTTCTTCCCAGTCCTGCTCAGAAGAAGATCAAGTCTGTCAAGGGGAATTGAAAGGCACCCAGAAGCCTAGAGTTTGAGGTTCTGTGTTTTCCCCTCCAGCAGTTGATGGCATTCTTTGATATGTAACTCAGGCCAGACAACCGTATTTCTTATCCTGCTTTACGTGTCTGTGATGTCCTTAAACCGAAGAGGAAAAGAACACTGGAGAGATTTTTAGAATTGCCTCAAGTCACTATTTGTAGGAAAAAGCCGAACCTGTTCAGAGTCCTTAGCTTACACCACTGCGAACACAGATGCTCCTTCTTATATTTTTACTTAAAAAAAAAAAAAGTAATGTTCCCTTTTGCTGATTTGGGAGTTTATGGGTATTTTATTTATTTTAAAAAATACGGTTTTTTTATTCACCTTAGAGTTTACTGGCTAAAGTGCTTTATCTTTTTGTATTGTCTTGAGGCTAAGCTTTAATATTTCATTGGTGATAAATTCCAGCAGATGAATAGGAATTGCAAGGAGATTTTTGCTTTGGAGATTTACAGTGGCTGTCTGCACTCACACCTCAAGGAGGACGTTCACGCCCGCCCGATTAACATTGCTTGTTTATGGAGCTCAGTGCTGGTGAGATGGTAGGTGCTACTGGACTGTGACCGTGGCTTTGATGCTTCTGTGAAAATGTGTGCCTCCCGTTTCTCTCCTTGATCATCATCACTTCTCCCATTCATAGATATCACTGTCGTTTTGTTAATACTTTCCTCATCGACTTTTCATTGCAAGTCCCAGGAATTCTGTGCTAGAAGGCCGCCCATGTTAGGTGTTCGATGGAACCTGGCCTGAAACACTCCCCGCTGAGAAGGAGGAGAAAGAGCCTGCCTATCGAGTGGTGATGTGACAACCCGTTACCCAGTACAACGGAAGGAGCACTTTGGTGTCAGTGATCAGATTTAAGCAGTTCAACAGTCAGGCAATTTCCCTTCCTGATTTTGCGGATAAGGCGACTTCATCACAATGATATTGAACAGCAGCTCACCACTGGTAAAACCAGAGCTCTTCCTGGCACCCAGGACTTTTTAATTCCGGGCCCCACTTGCTTTCATGGATCCGTGTCATTTCCTGCAGCACCTGTCACAAACAAGTGTTCCGGTTAAACATCCTAGTTAAGTGTTAGGAATATCTGTATGCATATTACAGGAAGTAGATCGTGCCCTTGAGGAGCCCATAGTCACATGGAGGGAATGAATGTTGGAAGGCAAGTTGAGAAGCGCTATTAAAGTTAGGTAATTATATACCTCTTCCTTTGAGTTCATAAGGGAAAACCTGACTGATGTCATCTGAGAGATTTTCAGGAGGAAAGATCTCTCCATCTGGGCTTGAAGGATGAGTAAGTAGGTAAGGAGCAGCTGAGGTAGGGGCGCAGCGCAGGCAGAAGCATGGCGGCGGGAATGTGTGCGGTTTGTGGTTGAGCATTGGAAGAAATGGTAGCAAGTGAAGCTGAGCAGATGGGATTCAAAATAAATTATAGACTAAATCTGAGCTTCTAGTTTTTGACCTTGTTTCGGAGTTGAGAGTCCTTACTTTTTAAATAAAGCCTACTTCATTGTGCAAAAATGTGCCTATGGGGGCGCCTGGGTGGCTCAGAGCGTTGAATCTCTGCCTTCAGCTCAGGTCATGATCCCGAGGTCCTGGGATCAAGCCCCACATCGGGCTCCTTGCTCAGCGGGGAGCCTGCTTCTCCCTCTCTCCTCCCCCCTGCTTGTGTTCCCGCTCTAGCTGTGTTTCTCTCTGCTAAATAAGTAAATAAAATCTTAAAAAAAAAAAATGTGCCTATGGCAGTGCTAAAAAAAGCCCCAACATTTAGAATAAGATGGTCTTAGAAAATTATTGGGACAGTTGTGAATTAACTGTCTCACAGAGTATTTTGAGTACGTTGTGCACATCAAATAGAGGCTCAGGGAAGACTTGATTCGCCACAGGAATGCACTCTGAACGTGCGTGTGTACATATATGTGCCTTCCGTCTCGCCTGGCCTTATGTTCCAGTTTCTCTCTCCTTCTTCCCCGTTTAAGTTGGAAGTAGTTTTCAAGTCCGCACCCACGAGTCTACCCTCTAAAAGTGCCTTCTGTTGTTAATGCCTGCTTATCTGGTGGAACTTGGTTTCCAGATGTGTCGGCGTGTTCCCCTCCATACTTCTCGCGGCTGATAATAATGCCAGACTCTTAATTAGAGTTCCGGGTGGTGGTCCTTGCAGAGACCCAGACTGGGGCAGAAGAGAAGACAGAGGTGAGCGGTTGACCCACATGTATGGATTGTGCTGATTAATTAGCCAGTAAAAGGTATTGTTTATTTCATTCGCAGTTTTCAGTTTGACAAGCTGAGTGGGGATTTTGCACTCCAAAAGGAAGGTTTATCTACCTACCGGGAGTGCAGCCCTGGAGATGGATAGGATTAAAGGTTTACATTTTTGGGGGCAGTGAGTTCACAGCAGTGTGGCAGCAGTGGGGGAATGTCCGGGACCCTGGAAGGGATGGGGCTTAGCTTTGGAATTGGCATGAAAGCGTGGTAAATGGCATTCCCTTTGGGGCAAAATCTCGAGCTTCCAAACCACGTGTTGACAGTGTACCCTCAGTGGTATTCTGAGAATGCCAGGGTGAAGCCAGGGGGGCCTTGGCAAGAAGCCATTGCTCGAAGTACTCTGCTTCCTTAGTGAACTCCCTGGCCCGGCTGGTACTGTGAAATCGTAGAGATTCTGATGGGAATGGTCTAGTCGGCGTCCTCCATCCTTTCCTTCTCCCCCAGTCTGGGGATTGTTCCTTAGAGTTGAGCCTCTAGTTCTTTGTCTAGTGCACTTTTAACTGATGGAAGTGGTATTGATCCTTCCCAGTGGTGAATTTCTTTTGATTTGTTCAGGCTGTCGTGCTGCACGCCGACTCTTGTAGGTCCTCGTTAAGTTTCTTGCACCACCTGAAACCTGCATGCCACAATTCTCAATGGGACGGTTAGTCTATTAGAGAAGGTCACAGCCACGTGGCTCTGTGTTCACATACTTCTACCTTCCCCTTCTCAACCGACATGACAGTAGAGGCACCCTCTTCAGAGTTGCACAGATATTTAGCCAACAAAAAGGGGAATGGCTTTGTAGTTGAGCATTTCTCGCATGTTTCACAATCATTTCTGACGTGTCCAACCACACGCAGGTAATTGTTCTGTATTTGGTGGTAGTAGACTGCCTTCAGTTTCACTTGTACTATAATCCGGTGTTCTCCGCGATTATTTGTCATTTCAGTTCAACTTCTTTCCTCTGGTTTCCCTTTCTTTAGTAAACATTTCTGGGATAAAGAAGAAAAATAAAGTCAGCTCTAACTTATTTTCAAACCATGTAACCCAAACTCTGTAGGAGCACCATGTGCTCAAATTTAAAAATGGACTTTTCAATCAGGAACTATTAAAAAATTATTAGCCATGAGTAGAAATAGGATACATCTTTCTTTAAAGGAACACACACACACACACACACACACACGCAGATGCACGCACACGCTTACGCATACACGTGCATGTGAAGCAATTTATATAAGGAAATCACTCAGCCCCGAGACATATAAATCAATTGCTTGCCTTTTTAACAACGATACCTCATTGTTTTTTAACTGAAACATTGACCGATTTCTTTTGTTAATTATTTTTTGAAAAAGGAGACACTCAGTGCTGTGAAAGCGAAATGCATGAAAAAGAGAAAAAATGTCTCGGTTATAATTTTAGAAGAGCTATTGCTGTATTGTTAACCAGACTCCATCTGCAGCAGGTGCAGTGAATCTCTGACCTATGAAAAATTGTTTGGACTCCCCCCATTTATCTTGTTTGAGCAGTAAAGAAAATATAATTGAAGAAATGGCATTGAAGAGTGTCCGGGGTTATTTGTTATCAAAAGTGGCATGCAGGAGGCTTTCCACATTAAATTCAAACTCAAGAAGTGGCTAGATCTGTGACTATGGGAAGGGACGATTTGAGTTTACCTTTTTTTGAAAGCTGTGGTAGAAAGTGATATACACAGGGCTTACTTTTTTTTTTTTTTTCTCTAAAACCGGGACTCTCTTCCAAAGGCGATAATGAAGGGAGTCCAAGATTGAAAAGGAAAAGTGACTTAGGAAATGTGATGAATGTAATTTGCAAATGGTGGTTGGTAAGAAGGAATCTACCTGTTCCCCAGAGTGGCAGCTTGGATCAGACACACACTGATGTATGGTACAGAGTTCTGTAACACTGAGGAAATGAGAGGTAGCCAAGAGACAAACAGGATTGGTGCACCCAGGTATCTCAGTTGGTTGAGTGCTCAACTCTTGATTTTGGCTTAGGTCATGATCTCGGGGTTGTGAGATTGAGCCCCACGCTGGGCTCCCTGCTGTGCATGGAGTCTTGTGTAGATTCTCTCTCTCCCTTTACCTCTGTCCCTCCCCAACCCACAGCTTGCTCTCTCTCTCGCTCTTACTCTCTCAAAAAAAAAAAAAAAGGAAGACAAAGATGGTTGGGATCCAATGTAGAGACCCTTGAGCTCACTCTTTGTATTTGAATCCTAGCTAGAACACTTGGTGCCTGAGCCACCATGAACCATTTCCTTAACCTCTTTGGTCTTCATTGTCTTCATGAGTAGGATAGGGGTGATACAGGGATCATTGTATTATCCATCTGAACAGATTTTGTGAGTACATATGTTTAGAGATGGGACCTGGGACCTAGTAAGCATGGAGTAAAGTTATCTATTATTTTAATTGTGACTATCAATAAAAATTATTTTGAAAGAGGTAACCTATGTATTTGGTATTATGATAATATGTGAATGAATGCTGTTTGTTTCTTCTCTGAAAGCAGCCTTTCATAGGATAAACAGTTAAGAAGAAAAATAGTACTAGATTTCCAAAGGAGCAGTACATAAAACTATGAGGGAAAGGATAAAGAATGAGTAAAGAGTTATACCAAAGAGATATTTCCTTAAGTCCTGTTCAGGGATCAGCTTTTTATTAAGAAGGGAAAATCTGAAAATAGATGCTAATCCAGAGCCTTTCAGTCTGTAAATTTTTTTGAATTAATTAATTAATTAATTCAGAGAGGGGAGGAAAAGAAGGAGAGGGAGAGAGAGAATCCCAAGTAGCGTCCACACCTGGTACGGGTCTCAGTCTCATGATTTTGAGATCATGACCTGAGCTGAAATCAAGAGTTGGATGCTCAACCGACTCAGCCACCCAGGCACCCCAAATCCAGAGCCCTTTATGTAAACTGCCTTCTTTTTCCTATGTTACGGAACACTGAATGTTCAGTCCACTCTATTTCGACCACGTTCAGCATGTTCTTATAAAGGCAGTGTGTTTCTTTGTTTCCACAGCATCAAGGATTTAAATCCACATAGTCTACAGTATTGTAAAACTCACCAAAATAAAACGGTTTAAAGTTAGAGAGATCATGGTGAGTGCGTGGCATGACGATAAGTTTTTCAGTTGGCCTCTTTTCAATCCCTTCAGCTAATTGCGAACATTCTATGAAATCCGCCTGTTCCATGCTCTAGAGATAACAAGTATGAGAGGTAGTTCAGCTCTCGAGACTCCATGATATTTTCCTAAGTGGCTGTTCGCTTTTTTTTTTTTCTAGTTTTTGAATCGAGAGGCACTGATATGTTCCAGAATGTGTTTGAATTAATGATCTTTTGAGGTAAAATTTGAGCATTGATAAAGAAGTCAACATTTAGAAATGAAAAAAAAAATACGGCTCATGTATATGAAAATTTCTCAGGTTAGTAAAATGAGTGAATTCCTCCCTGCCCCCCCAAGGAAACTTCAGAATCTCTTGGGATGAATGGAGTAGTTCCTTTTCCTGAATCCTTTCAGGGTTCACTGTACTGCTTTTGAAAATGTAACTTTCTTATACTTCAGAATTGACAAATAGACTGAGGAATGTTTGGGGGGGGGTGTAGTTAGTTCTTAACTGGGAGGAAAGAAGAGTCTTTAAACTTTGACTTGTGGTTTTCAACTCTGACTCTACATCATAACCACGTGTGCCCAATTTTCTTTAAAAATACAGAAGCTTGGAGTCTATTTCTAGAGATTCTGACTTTGTAGGTCATATTCTACCTCAGTGTTTAATAGATAGCTAAGGTTGAGAAGCCCTGCATTTTTAAAAATTTAAATTCAATTTAATTAACATGTAGTGTATTATTAGTTTCAGAGGTAGAATTTAGTGGTTCATCAGTTGCATATAACACCCAGTGCTCATCACATCAAGTGTTCTCCTTAGTGCCCATCCCCCAGTTATACCATCCCCCACCCACTTCCCCTCCAATACCCCTCAGTTTGTTTCCTAGAGTTAAGAGTTTCTTATGGTTTTTCTTCCTCTCTGATTTCATCTTATTTTATTTTTCCTTCCCTTCCCCTATGTTCATCTGTTTTATTTCTTAAATTCCACATAGGAGCGAAATCATATGATAATTAGCTTTCCCTGACTGACTTATTTCGCTTAACATTATACCCTCACTTCCATCCATGTTGTTGCAAATGGCAAGATTTCATTCTTTTTGAATGAATATATGAATATATATGAATATATGTATATATGGAATATATAGTCATGGAATATATATTTTTATATATTATATCACACATACACACACCCCACTTCTTTATCCATTCATCTGTTGATAGACATTCAGGCTCTTTCCATACTTTGCCTATTGTGGACATTGCCGCTATAAACATTGCGATGCACATGCCCCTTTCAGTAACTATGTTTATATCCTTTGTATAAATACCTAGTGGTGCAATTGCTGGGTCATAGGGTAGCTCTATTTTTAAATGTTTAGGAACCTCCATATTGTTTTCTTGAGTGGCTGCACCAGTTTACTTTCCCACCAATGATGTAAGAGGGTTCTCCTTTGTCCACATGCTCGCCGACGTGTGGTTTCCTGAGTTGTTCATTTAGGCAGTCTCTGACAAGTGTGATGTGGTATCTCATTGTAGTTTTGATTTGTATTTCCCTGATGCCCAGTGATGTTGTGCATCTTTTCATGTGTCTGTTGGCCATTTGGATGTCTTCAGTGCAAAAATGTCTCTTTATGTCTTCTGTCCATCTCTTGAATGGATTTTTTGTTTCCTGGGTGTTGAGTTTGATAAGTCTTCATAGATCTTGGATACTAGCCTTTTATCTGATAAAACATTTGCAAATATCTTCTCCCGTTCTGCAGGTTCTATTTTAGTTTTGTCAACTGTTTCCTTAACTGTGCAAAAGCTTTTTATCCTGATGAGGTCCCAGTTCATTTTTGCCTTTGTTTCCCTTGCCTTTGGACACATGTGTGTCCAGCAAGAAGTTGCAACCAAGGTCGAAGAGGTTGCTGCCTGCGTTCTCGTCTAGGATTTTGAAGGACTCCTATCTCACATTTAGGTCTTTCATCCATTTTTATTTAAGATTTTATTTATTTATTTGAGGGAAAGAACAAGTGAGAGAGAGAGAGAGAGATCGAGAGAGAGAGTAAGCCTAAGGAAGGAGGGGCAAAGGGAGAGGGAGAAGCAGACTCCCTTGCTGAGCAGGGAGCGGGACACAGGGCTCGATCCCAGGACCATGGAATCATGACCTGAGTGGAAGGAAGACACTTAACTGACTGAGCCACTCAGGCGCCCCTCTTAAATCGATTTTGAGTCTATTTTTGTGTATGGGGTAAGAAAGTGGTCCAGTTTCATTTTTTGCATATGGCTGTCCAATTTTCTGAATACCATTTGTTGAAGATACTGTCTTTTTTTCCATTGGATATTCTTTCCTGCTTTGATAAGATTAGTTGACCATAAAGTTGAGAGTATATTTCTGGGCTTTCTATTCTGTTCCATTGATCTTTGTCTATTTTTGTGCCAGTACCATACCATCTTGATGATTATAACTTTGTAATAGAGCTTGAAGACCAGAACTGTGATGCCTCCAGCTTTCATTTTCTTTTTCAATATTCCTTTGGCTATTCAAGATGTTTTCTGGTTCCGTACAGACTTTAGGATTGTTTGTTCCATCTCTGTGAAAAATGTTGATGGTATATTGATAGGGATTGCATTGAATGTGTAGGTTGTGTTGGGTAGCATAGACATTTTAACAATATTTTTTCTTCCAAACGATGATCATGGAATGTTTTTCCATTTCTTTGTGTCTTCCATAATTTTTTTTGTAAGTATTCTAGAGTTTTCAGAGTACAGATTCTTTATCCCTTTCTTTAGGTTTATTCCTAGGTATCTATCCTATGGTTTTTGGTGCAATTGTAAATGGGGTCAATTCCTTGATATCTCTTTCTTCTTTATCATTGTTAGTGTGAAGAAATGCAACTGACTTCTGTGCACTGATTTTCTATCCTGAGACTTTACTGAATTCATATATCATTTCTAGCAATTTTTTGGTGCAGTCTTTCAGGTTTTCTACATAGAATATCATGTCATCTGTGCAGAGTGGAAGTTTGACTTCTTTGCCCATTTGGATGCTTTTTATTTCTTTTTGTTGTCTGATTGCTGAAGCTAGGAGAGAAACCCTGTTTTATGCTTAACTCCTTGTACAGGCTTTCTCAAGCTATAAGAGAGAAAAATCTAGGTCACTGCTCTCAAATTTAATGGGCATGCAAATCACTTGGGCATTTTGTCCAAATAGGGTAGGGCCTGGGGCTCTGCATTTCCGAGAAGTTAGGGGCAATGCAGATGCCCTAGGTTTCCAGCCCACACCTTGAATAGTAAAGAACTAGATCATGATCCACACTTTAAAAAGACAATACTGTTCCATGACTCTAATTATGACAATCATGAATCCCTTGTTCTTCCCCTTCCTGTTTTATAACAATGGAAAAGAATATTACGACTTTCTAAATAACTTGCCCTTTCTCTCTTTACATGATTAAACGTATATTACCAAGGCTGAAAATGACTTTGCAGTATAGAAAGGATTTTGCGATCACGGTTCACCTCCTTAATGGAATTCTAGAAGTTAATGTTCTGACTGATAAAAAAAGTCAGTCTTTGGGGGCAGTATATAGAAGTAATGAGAAGTTAAAAGGAAATGAGAAAGAATATGTACGTGGATATCCAGATACAGTTATAGCTACATAATTATAATCATCATTGGCTATTAAGAGAAAATATCTCCTGGTTATACCCACCTGTTAAGAGCTTTAATTTAAAATAGATTTGAAACTCTTGGCATACGCAGTAAATTCTCAGTAAATAGTAGTTATGACCATCGTTCTTGTTGTTAACGTTATCATCACTGATGGCAATGCTCCTTTTTCCTAAGGTCCTTTTAAGAAAACTCTCTTAGTGTTGGTTACAATATAAGAACAAGAATAATTCTGAAGATAAAAATTCTGAGAATCAAAATCTTTTTTTTTTTTTTAAAGGTTTTATTTATTTGAAAGGGAGAAACACAGCCAGAGAGGGAACACAAGCAGGGGGAGTGAGAGAGGGAGAAGCAGGCTTCCCGCCGAGCAGGGAGCCCGATGTGGGACTTGATCCTGGGTCTCCGGGATCATGACCTGAGCCGAAGGCAGTCGCTTAACCAACTGAGCCACCCAGGCGCCCCGAGAATCAAAATCTTTAAGGGGTAGGATAAAACCAAAATATAACAACTTGAGGGAAAAAAAGAGCAGAAGTGCTTTTTTTGGTTAAGTAAACATCCTCAGGAAATATTTTTCCTGTTCATTGATAATTCTCTGGCATGCCATTAATCTGGGCAAAGTCTCTCTAAATTTACTGATGCATGTGTTCCATTTTCAAATATCTCATTAGTTCTCCTTTATGGATTAAACGTTCATGTTCACTAGTAAACACCCAGTTCCAAGAGACGATATAATTCGGACGTAATGGATTAGAACTCTTCTCTGTTGTCATTTGAACTGGTTAAACCAATGCACCAGTCACTCTGTATTATTCTGAGAGAGTTAAAAAAACAGTCAGAACGAGAACAAAAGCTCAGTTCCACAGGCAGAAAGGTTGTTGCTTTTAGTGATAATGTTGGAATGCTTTAAGGCATTCAGCGAGCCTTTCTGTTTTGTGTGAGGTTGGAGCTTGCGGGAGTTCAGTCTCTGATCTTTCATCCTGTTATTGGACAGCAGGGCACGTGCTGGTGGTTAGTTGGGGGAAGGGGATAAAAGCTGGATGTCCTGTACCCTCGGTATAATTGGAAGAGTCTTTGTGAAGAAACATGACTGGAATGACTGTGTTGAGGTGACACATTGGTCCTCTTCATGTAATGAGATACATGGTTATGGAGTGAGGGGAAAGCCATCCCTTTTGCTTTCCCCAGGTGGATGAGTAGACCTCTTCCTTTCCATCATTGTTCCTCAGCTCCAGATGGAATTCCTTCATTCTGTGTAACATGAGCCAAGCTAATTAGCTCTTGGAGACCGACTTATCCCATTTCCATGTAAAATTTTTACAACATGTCAAATTTTCTTTTTGTTGTCTGACTGCTGAGGCTAGGAGAGAAGTCCTGCTTTATGCTTAACTCCTTGTACAGGCTTTCTCAGGCTATAAGAGAAAAAAATCTAGGTCACTGCTCTCAAGTTTTAATGGGCATGCAAATCACTTGGCCATTTTGTCCAAATGGGGTGATGCCCGGGGCTCTGCACTGGGGGTATAGCATTTAAAAAAAATAATAAAAACAAACAAGTGAAGAATCGTGGTCTTCAGTGTACATTTTCATTTCTGTCATTCGATTGTGACAGCTCAGTTAAAAGTATACTTTGGAGCTGTATGCCTCTGCCTTTATAGTTGGGCAAAGGAATTTCCAGTTGTGCCAATGGAAGAAATGTCCTGTGTTCTGGGCGACCTCCCCTTAAGTAGGAGACACTATTGATTAAGCATAAGTTTGGTAGACTTATTGCGGTAAGGAAGGATATCACCTTGAGGAGTCTTAGGAGTCTCACTAAAGAAGGAAATTGAGGTAAGCTGTTTATGAAGTAAAAGCCTGGGTGGGTGAGTTTGAGGCAGGCCTTGCAAATGAGCTGGTTAGGATTGCGGAGTTCTTCTTGTATGGAGGGGGCAGTGGGATCAGGGTACAATGAGATCAGGATCATAGGCCAGCTGTTAGTCCTGTCAATAAGTCACCTATCTTACCTGGTTTATGGTCTTAGCTTCCAGAGATAAAACCAACCAACCAACCAACCAACCAACCAACCAACCAACGGATCAACCATTTCCTGCTGCCTGATTCGGTATTTCTTACCACAGGAAGTGGAGTGTGTGACAGTTTCAATTCTCAAACATCATGGATAAAGAAATGGGATGTGTTAGTGCCCCATTGCTGTCATAAGTTGCCACAATCTTAGCGGCTTAAAACAACATGTGTATTAGTTTACTGCTCTGGAGGTAAGAATTCCCACATGGGTTTTACTGGGCTCCATTCATGATCTTGGTAGAGGAACATTCATTTCTAGATGTTTTCCAAGGGGAATCTGTTTTCTTGAACTTCTCAACTTCCAGAGGTTGCCCGGATACCTTAGCTAGTGGCCCCTTTCTCCCATCGTCAAAGCCAGCAAACTTGCGTCTCTCTGACCTTTCTTAGTTACGTTCATCTTCCACCTTTTTTTTTTTTTTAAAGATTTGATTTATTTGACAGAGAGAAACACAGCCAGAGAGGGAACATAAGTAGGTGGAGTGAGAGAGGGAGAAGCAGGCTTCCCGCCGAACAAGGAGCCTGATGTGGGACTTGATCCCGGGTCTCTGGGATCATGACCTGAGCTGAAGGCAGTTGCTTAACCAACTGAGCCACCCAGGCACCCCTCATCTTCCACTTTTAAGGACCTTTATGATTGCACTGGACCTACTGGGATGATCCAAGATACTCCCTCCACTGCAAAGTCACATCTTCAAAGTCTCTTCTGCCAAGTGAGATAACGTATTTATAGATTATGGAGATTAGGATGAGGACATCTTGAGGAGTGGGGAGGTTGCATTATTTGGCCTATTGCTGGGATGATACATTCCCCCAGAAATTGGGAAAATTTTATCCTCTTGCAGTCTTTGGCTACCAAAATGATTTCACAGAACAGATAATTCTTTAATAATTCTTGGAGCATTTATTTATGTTCATAAAAAGCAAAATTGTAGAGCTTCTTATTATAATAATATGGATGTCAATGAGATCTATCTGGCACCATTCATATTTTCTGTGCTTTTAACAAAATCTTTTCTCTGCTGTTTTTTGGAGGAAACTGCCTTTCTGTTCTTTGTGTGCTAGTTAGCCCCAGGAGAACATGGGATCCTACTTCAGATGATTATGCAAATATAGCTAAATAGCTGAATACCTATTCCTACACTTTTTCCTCTGGAATGTAGTGACTCCCTTGATACAATACTATTTCAAATTATCTTCAGTGAGAAATGACTTGCATTTAGCTTTTTATATCACAGCGTCATCTAGATCATTCTCAGTATCATTTTACATAAATTAGGAGCCCTCCTTTCTTTAAGACACAGTGTAGATAGTATTCCCCAAATTAAAGACATCAATAGCCCAGATTTTGCCTCATTTGAAAAGCATCAGTGGCACCCATAGATTTGAGTGCCCTACTTTTGTTACTGAAAATGAAAAGCATAGGGAAGACTCTTTCCTTTTTTCCCTTGAGTTTCCATAAAGTCTTTCAGCCGTGGAAGGTATTCCCATTAAAACTCAAGCCATCTCATGGCTACCTTGTGAGTCCTATGGGAAGTATGTTTTAGGGAATGGGGAAAGAACTTGCTTTGTTAAACTGTCAAGATCGGTCTTCTAAAAAAAGATTTATTTGTTTGCTTATTTGTTTGTTTGTTTATTTATTTATTTTGAGAGCAAGAGAAGAGGAGAGAAACCAAGCAGGATGGAGGTGCCGGGGGGAGAGGGAGAAAGAGAATCTCAAGCAGACTCCTCACTGGGCATGGAGCTGGATGTGGGGCTCAGTCTCAGGACCCCAAGATCGTGACCTTAGCCGAAACGGATACTTGGACACTTAACCGACTGAGCCACCTAGGTGCCCCTGGCCTTTTATTTTTTTCTTCATGGCAGTTTGAAATGAGATTGGAATAACCCACTGTAGAGCTTCAACCAAGATAATCTCAGTTTTAAACTTCCGTGTGGCTAAATGAAACATGGGAATAAATAGAGAGCTGGTATAGGAACTTCTTTCTGTCTCTCTCCTTCCTGCTCTTTTTCCCTTTCCTCTTCTCTTCTTCATTCCTTCCTCTCTCTCATTTGTCCCCTCTCTCTTTCGGTTCTCAGCTCTACGACTTTAAATGATGTATATTTCAAGCGCACCACCTGACCCTTATGTCATGGACCCCACAAGCTTTGTGTTACGGAGCTAGTTCATTACAAACACAAGAGAATTGCATGCATAAGGGTATTTGTTATGCGATTCTTCACATGATGAAAAATTGGAAATTACCTAAATGCCTATGAAAAAGAGTTAATTTAAATTAGGAAAGCAATGCAGTGTTAGTATTTGCTGATGTGGAAAGGTTCAGACAGTAGAATCCCATTTGTGTTATATTTACAGTGTTTCTTTATCTGGGAAATAGTTACAGAGGGATGAAAACAGAGAGTGTGCACCAATGATATGTGCACTTCTCTGTATATACATTTTATTTTAATACTATTAAAAATAATGTATCTATGCTGAGATAGAAGCATGTGGAAGGCTATATTAATAACTTAACAGGATTAGCGTCGTTCTGGGGCTTCTACTTCCTGCTTCATACACATCTGGGTAACTTGAAATTTATGATCAGCATTTATATTTACTGTCTAAAGAAAAAAATGAAGGAGACTGGTGAATTTATGGTATATAACACAAACACTAAAGGAAATGAAAAAGCAAAGCCTTATAGGAACTACTAACTTTGTATAAAAAAAAAAATGAGGCAAACCAATGCCAGCTTTTGTGTCATCCAAATAGTGTGAAAATTAAGAAAATAAGGTAAGAACATCTGTGTCTATATGAAGAGGTATTATTTCTGGTATTGCCAGAAATCTTGTCATTATAATTGTCAGTTCACATTAGTAATGAGAAAGGCAGAAAGGCCAGTTTTTAGGTAGAGGGTAATGTAAATTGGGCTTCATTCTCTCTCTCTCTCTTTTTTTTTAAGATTTTATTTATTTATTTGACAGAGAAACACAGCTAGGGAGGGAACACAAGCAGAGGGACTGAGAGAGGGAGAAGCAGGCTTCCCGCCAAGCAGGAAGCCCGATGTGGGGCTTGATCCTGAGACTCCAGGATCATGACCTGAGCCAAAGGCAGTTGCTTAACCAGCTGAGCCACCCAGGCGCCCCAGGCTTCATCCTCTTTTCTGAATCTCCAGCATCTAGCAGAGAACCTGGTACCTGTTGCCAAATACATTTGTGGGTTGAGTAGATGGATAGAGCAGTGGGAATACCTCAGCCTACCTTACCTGTCTTTGGCAAATAGTTATTTGTTTTCCCTCTGTAGTGCCTTCAGTATTGATGTGTAAAAAAATAAAAAAAACAGAAACAAAAATAAACCCCCCCAAAATCCAAAAGAGTAGGGCTCTACTCCTTTTTTCTTCATGGCACTGGTGGGAAATTACATGGACAGTGTATATTGAGTGCTTTGGGAATGTCAGGTCAGAAGGGAGACCTTTCCTTCCAGCAGTAGTGGGCCAATGCTAGAATCTTCAAGAGGAAGGACTGCCCCTATGTTTATTACTTTCTGTCAGTATCTAACACTTTAGCTTGAATGTCAGACAGTTGATAAAGCTATTTCCTTATAAAAATGAAGACGAGGTAAATACTTTTCCCCCTAAACACGTGGCTAGGAAGATAGAGGGCCTAACCAGGTAAGGTATTTACACCTGCGATAGAGTAAGAAGCAAAACACTCATCTGAGCAGCCCTCTCAGCATCATTTACAAGAAGCAAAAAGAGAAACCTAGCCAGAAGAGACTGTGGGCTACAGTTAATGTTATAATTATCTAACGTTTATTTGGGTTCTCTCTTGCCTGTATTGCTAGAATTCTTACTTTGTATTTAAAGAAGCTTTTCTCTCAAGAACTTATTTTTAGATGTAATACTGGAGAGTAAATCATCTCAGATGCTTGGAAAAGTCATAAATAATCACTGCACCAGCACCAAACCTGCTCAGAATTCACATCTCTGTGTTTAGTGCCAGTTCCCGTCCATCCAGAATAGGTAGGCAATGGCTAATTCTGTATTTTCACAAGATAAGAAAGCACCTCTTATTCTGGGGAAAAAGAAAAGAAAACAACAAAAAAATCCACAGACTCTTTGTCAGTCCGTGACATTATTTTCCTCAGACATCAGCAGGCCCCCCTCTCCCCTCTGTCACAGTCCCCAAGTGCTCTGTGTGGCCTACAGGTGCAGAGTTTAAACTCGATTCTTCAGCACCGTGGAGAGCCCGGGAACTGGGATACTGGAAAATTTAATGTGAATGTTAAGAAAATACTGTTATCAGTAATTTCTTTTCTTGGTACGGTGACTTTATCTCCTTGAAGAAAGGAAAGAAAAGTCCGAGAGGGAGAACTGTTTAAACATCAGTCTGGGGGGCGTTTAGCATTATTAAACTAAGTAGTTTGGGATGTCCTACCTCTGAGGTATTGATCCTACACTGTCCACTCTTCCTTCTTTATCTTCTTTTATAAGTTAATGCTGAAATCTCCATTTTGGCATTTGATCTTTGTGCCAGAGGTCTTCAAGGTCACCCTTGGGTTTGGTGGTCCAGTAGAAGGACTCAGGGCCATGATGGTTTTAAAGCCAGAGGTGCAAAGCAAAATTCACAGAGGGAAAAGGCACACAGGGTGAAATCTAAGGAATGAAAGACTCAAGGATCCAAGGGACCTTCCTCAGTGGATTCACACAGGAGGTGAGTGCATCCCTCCAGACCCAGATGGTCACAATACATGTGAGCTGCTGCCGACCCGATCAGGGAAGCTCAGGGTTTTTGTTGGTGGCTGGTAAGGTCGGCACCCTCTTCCCAGCATGAACCAAAATTCCATACCCCCACAAGCACAGCAGATGTCCCATATACCATGGTGTTCGTATAAGCAGTCTGGTCACGAGGCACCGTTCTTACCAGTTCTGAGAATGGTGGGGGCCCTCCGAAATCCAAGTTCGCAGACGCCAGTTAAGGTCCAACTTTGTAAACATCCTTGAAAAGATAGCCATGCAGCCTGCTGGGTTCTCCCTTTTCCACACACTCTGTATATTCATCTATAATCTTCTCAGCGTCTTTACTGGACATTTTGAAACTTGGAGTAGGTACTTTGTTGAAAACTCTGATTATATCTAACTTTTTTTTTGGCTGAACACTGAGTAGGTGCTTTACTTACCTTCTCTCCCACACCAGCGCAGTCAGTCCTCTGCCGAGTTCCGCGTCGTCTGTATTTAAAATAGACCTAGAGTCCACCCATTTTCTTTCTTTTGCCCAACCCTAGTTCAGGCCGCTCATCTCTTGAAGAGTTTCTTGCAGGGGCCACAAAACTGCTTCCGCATGCCACAAAGCAGCTGAAACTGTTTCTTAAAGCTGTTAATGTTACTCCTCTCCTTAAAGTTCTTCTACGAGCTCCCATTATTCTTAAGATGAATCGCCAAGTTTGTGACATTAGCTACTTCTGACTCACACTGCCTCATCTCAGACCATTCATTCTTTCTTACTCCGCAGCATCTTCAAACGTTCCGGTCTCTCTCCATCCTTAGGCATCGCACAAGCTCATTCACAGACCGGGAAGGCTAGTTTTCTTTCTTACTGTTAGGCTAAAACCTGCTCTGTATTTAAAGGTAAGGCAACCACGTAATTTATTATCCAAACCAGGATACTGTTTAGAGTAAAAGGGATTGTTATTTGTAATTCTTCTAGGTTAACAGGTATAACCTTGGAAATGTCCTCATCCTAGTAATCGGTCCCTCACTTGGAGAGCCCTTTCTTGACCCTGTCCTTCTAAATTACATGACTGTCTTCCTCTCTGTAACAACCTGTCATTTTCCTTTACAGCACTCATGTCATAATCATTATGTACCAATTTATGCGATGATTTGTTTAACATCTTTTATCTCTACTGTGCTCTGAAGCTTCACAAGTTCATGGGCATTATAGCCAGCAACAAGCAGCAGTGCCAGGACACATTTTATAAATAGTCCCTAATTTCACAATTAGGTAATAGCCATGCTTCTGAACATTTTTCTTTTTCTTTCCCTTTCTTTCTTTCTTTCTTTCTTTCTTTCTTTCTTTCTTTCTTTCTTTCTTTCTTTCTTTCTTTCTTTTTCTCTCTCTCTCTCTCTCTCTCTCTCTCTCTCCCCCTCGCTTTCTTTCTTTCTCTCGTTCTTTTCTTTTCTTTTTTTTTTTGATCTGTCTTGTCTTCATTCTTCTTGCTTTGTTTTTTCTCCTACCAAACTTGTGTTTGGGGAACTCTTCATTAACTTCTTGGATTTTTCTTTCAGTTTTTGTCTTACTGAGTCTGTGAAAAGATTAATTTAGTTACGTGTTGACATTTCACCTCTGCAAAAACTCTCAGACGTATTGGTTTGCTAATGATTTGTGTGCATTTTAAATGGGCATGCTTCAAATTTCATTTCATTCATTTTTTTAAAACAGGAATGCTCTTCAATAATAATAAGAAAAAAGAGTGGCTCTCTTTATATCAATTAATTCATCTCACCCTTCTAGGTGTCAGTTTGCTCTGATCTCCTAGAACTGGTCAAGCACAAAATTGGTTTCTGTCAACAAAGCAGGGTACTCCAAATGCTGGAAAGACTCTGGCATTTCACAGCCTTTAAGGTGGTGATCCAAGCACTGCTTTCTTCTTTTTCTTCGAAGGTCTAAACAGGCCAAATAGGTGTACAGTTGTGGGTAGAATTAAAAATTTGGTGCAACTGCTGTCATCCTGCTATTTTAATACCTTATGTTCTAGAGTGAGAGCTTTTATTTTGTTTCACATTCAACCCAAAGTGAAGGGTTTATCAATTTTCAAGCCACGTACTTTCCACTGTCTTTGGAAATTTTGTTTATACACTGATTTATACATCTGGGCATCATAAATTGCCATGCATATATATGTTAAAAGTTAGTGTACTTAATATCTGTGTCTCTTTAAAGGATAAGAAAAAATTGAGAATTAAAACTGAGACTGCTTTAATTACAGAATAAAGGCTTTTCATTGATTTTAATTCAATAAAACAGTTTAAATTTTAATTGCAAATGCTGGACACACTTGACTGCCTACTCGGTAGGGTTCCTCTTTGCCAGCAGAGCTGTCTTCAACTCTAGGGCTAAAGGTCTATTACTTACTTCTGAAGCCCTAGCATCCAGGAAGTATGTAAATGGCACAGTGAGACCAGAAGAAAAGACTGACAGTAGGGAGTAGGGTTGAGTGTAGTCAGCTTGGAAATGTTTCCCTCATGATTAATAACAGCTATGTATGGAGAAACCAACTGCCCTTTCTTTCTTTCTTTCTTTCTTTCTTTCTTTCTTTCTTTTTCCTTTTTGTTGTTTGTTTTTTTGGCCTTTGGATAATGTTAATAAGGATGTGATTCCTGGAGCAATGGCAGCCATCTTTTGACCACGTGGAAACAAGAAAAGAGATGTCTTTAATGACACCATTGGGCATTTGCAGCAATCTTGGAAGCACTGGATGTCCCCCAGAACTTATACATTTGAGATAATACATGTCCTTGTAATTTAAGCCAGTGTGAGATGAGATTGTTTCTTAAGAAAGAAAAGAAGTGAAAACACTTGTCAGTACACTGGAAAACTTAATTTAAAAATTCAAATAAAATACCCATTTGAAGTTTGTGTGTGTGTGTGTGTGTGTGTGCGCGCGCGCGCACGCGTTGGTGAAATATTTTGGTCAGTATCTGAATTTAGGCAATAAATACTTTACCACTAGGTTTGACAGTCATGTTCATTATTCTGGATTATGTTAACAATTGTGGCAAAATTTTGTTACCAAGGACACTTTATCCTTTATTGGCCTTTTTGGTCCCTAGAGGCCTACCTACAGATGTAGATTTCCTTTTTTTTCCATAATAAAATAAAGCCCTACCTTCATCTCTCTCCTAACTGTGTTCTCCTTCCAGTCATGAAAGCAACAATGATATCAGCGTGCCATTGGTTATCAATCAGATGCTGTTTAACTAGTTGATGAGAACTTTCTAGACTGGATTTTAGAAAGTGATACATTTTGACAAAGTTTTGTAGATACTCCACCACCATCACCTTCTCCTCCACACTCAAAATTAACTTCAGTTACAGTCGGTTTACCACTTCTCCCTGCTCAGTTCATCTGTGTGGCTGTTGAGGAGAAGTGGGACTAGACAGTCTGTCATTGGGGCGCCTGGGTGGCGCAGTCATTAAGTGTCTACCTTCGGCTCAGGTTATGATCCCGGAGAGCCAGGATCGAGCCCCGCATTGGACTCCCTGTTCGTTGGGAAGCCTGCTTTTCCCTCTCTCACTCCCCCTTCTTGTGTTCCCTCTCTAGCTGTGTTTCTGTCAAATAAATAAATAAAATCTTTTTTTTTAAGTCTGTCATTTTTTGCTCTTCAGTTATTTGTCTTACTGAGTAGTGTGTGCATGCACAGTGGACGGGTATCTATGTATCTGATACATGCTGCCTACTCATTATCACTCTCCAATCCCCAGGAAGCAGTCAACCTCACTGTTACCTTGGCACCAGTAATTCAATTTACATTGATAATATTCTCTAGGAATACCAGAAGTAAGCAGTAGGATTACATGTTCTCAAAAATGTCTATCCCGATGAGCTATACACATCTTATAAAAGAAGATAACAAGCTCATGGTATAGAAAAAAACAATATCCACTTAACCATGACAAAGATACTGCTAGAAAGAAAAATGAGGGAATGAAGCTGGGAGAGAAATATTAGCTTCATTAATACTTAGCTTAATTAATTAATATTGATCTTAATCTGACCTTGTAAATAATGGCTTTAACCTGGAAAGCTTTTGCTCACTTGCATAGTCATGCAGTCTCTGATCAGTCTTTGTATGATTGCTTTTCTGCTCCATTATTCATGCTCCAGTTGGGTCACTGAAATGTCCTGCATTTCTGAGTGTTAAATCTAACCTGCAAGGAGTTCGGTTCATTTATGTTCTTTTGAGTGGCTTACAGAAAACTGAATCTTTATCTGATGCGCCTTTCATTATTTCCTACCCTCCTAGGCAGGAATTTGAAATTTATGCAACCTCTATATTCTCATGAGACATAAGGAGATTGGTTTCTTTGATTCATTCACCAACCTGATGACCAATTAAGCTGTCTGACAATGGCTTCCCATCTTGATTCTCCAGTGGAGGATGCATTAGGACTCTCCATTAGGAGCTTGATGACCTTTCACACTACTGTTACTCTTCTTTGTTATCCTTACTCCCTCTTTCATATTAGTCCCCAAAGAAGTTGGAAACTATGACCCTCAAGGGACTGGGGACAGTTTGATGCCTCTCATATTATCCAATGCTTCATTCATTTAGTGGTTTCTCATATTTGTAAACTGTGGGATTCTAATGGTACAGGTTTTACTTCCAGTGTTGCCCCTGTCTTTGAAAGCCATGCTTGCATAAACATTCATTTTCCCTTAGAGACTTGCTCTCTCCTTCTGGTGTCATGGTCAGGTCCTACCAGGTCATTGCAAAACAGGTGTTACCAGGTCGTAAAAGTCAGGGAGTATGTAGGTTAACATTTATCACTTTTTACTGTTCTGCTCCCTGCCCCCTGTATTTATTAATCAGGCTCAGTCATCCCATTATACATGGTAAATCATGGAAGTGAAAGCATAAGTCATTGGTAATGATCTCACCTTTTGATGAAGATTGCTGGCCACTAATCTCTAGTCCCCATGTCAGATTTATCATAGCCACATCAGGTCACCTCCTCAGACCTTTGTGTTGCTGCCTATTCTGGATGGTCAAGACACCTGGAGGAGGATGCTTCTGTATCCAGCCTGAGAGCTACTCCTTAGTGCCATAGTCCTCTTGACCATTCCAAGAGCCGCCATATTGTTTCTACTGTGTGGAAGACACAGAACTAGGCACTGGGCACATAAACAGTGTCAAGAGGTGCCTGGAGTAGAGGAGGTGTAAATACATTAGTGCCCTGAGTTGATTTATAAAAAGAACATTCTGCTGCTGATGTGGAGGATTATCTCAGAAAGGGATAATCCTCCTCCTCATCTTCAGTGCCCTCCGTCTGACTAGTCTGACCTAAATCCAATTAGTCATTCTTGTGTGGCAATCACAATGTTGGTGTTGTCATGTGAGGTCTGTACTTGTTCTGCAGACGGTGTGCCAGTCTCCAGCTTTGCTGCCCTGGGGGCCTGAGGCATGGCCTGTGGTCTCTCTAGTACTGAAAACAAGAAGACAAGCCTTCTGACAAATGGTAACTTTTGATGAGTCTATTAGAAAACACAAGAACGTGTGGTGATAGGATGGAAGAGATTTGCCCAGTGTGATTAGACGTGTCTAGAGGAACAGGCCTCTTCCTGGTTTGGGAAAGTCCAGAAGAGTCATTCAAGATTGAGACCCCTCTGTGAGATGTGTCTGCCTTGCTGATGCCCAGCAGTGGGTCTGAGGAGGTAGAAAAGAAGTAGATATTATTTATAAAGGCAGTGAGGTTCTGGAATGCTTGGGCTCTGAAGAAAGCTGGGGTTCAAATGTTGTCCATACTTTTGCTCCTCCATGTTTGACCTTGGAACAGCAGAGTTGACATCATCTGGGAGATTCTTAGAAATGCAGGTAATTGGGCCTCACCCCAGAACTATATCAAATTACATCTGCATTTTACCAAGATTTCTCAGTGATTCTCTTTCTTCTAACCCACTTTTATTGAGAAATAATTGGCATACTTCACTGTATACATAAAACATGTACAGTATGTGGGGCACCTGGGTGGCTTAGTTAAGCATCCGACTCTTGTTTTTGGCTCAGGTCATGATCTTGGGGTCCTGAGGTGGAGCCCTGTGTCAGGCTCTGTGGTCAGCATGGAGTCTGCTGGTCCTTCTCCCTCTGCCCCTCTCCCCCCACTTGCTTGCACATGCGTGTGTCCGCTCTCTCTCAAAATCTTTACAGAAATAGAAAAAAAACGATACAGTATGGTGGTTTGATTTATATACAGTATGAAATGATTACAGCAATAGGTTCAACTAATCTCATAGAGATATAATAAAAAGGAAAAAAAAAGGAAAAAATTCTTCTGTGAGTAGAGCCTCTTGGGAGTTTCTCTGGCGGTTTTCCTGTCTATCATACAGCGGTGTGAGCTGTCGTCACCACATTCCTGGTATTTATTTATCTTCTAACTGTAAATGTGTGCCTTTTGACCACCTTCCTCCAATTCCACCTCCCTTTACCCTCCAGTTTTGGTTACCATAAACGTGACTGATTTTTCTATGTTGTTTATTTGTTTGTCTTTTAGATTCTGCATATGAAATCATATACTATTTGTGTTTTTCTGTCTTATTTCATGTAGCATAATGTCTTCAAAGTCCATCTATGCTGTCGCAAATGGTACGATTTCTGCATTTTTTTATGTCTGAATAATATTACGTTATGTGTGTCCGTGTGTCTGTGTCCATGTGTGTGAGAGACAACTTCTTTATCCGTCAGTGATCACTTAGATTGTGTCTGTGTCTTGGCTATTATAAATGCTACTGCTATGGACATGCGTGCACAGATGTGGGTTGTGTTTTTTTTTTTTTGAGTTAGTATTTTTTTTTTTTTTTTTTTTTAAAGATTTTATTTATTTATTTGACAGAGAGAAACACAGTGAGAGAGGGAACACAAGCAGGGGGAGTGAGAGAGGGAGAAGCAGGCTTCCCGCTGAGCAGGCAGCCCGATGTGGGGCTCGAACCTGGGTCTCCAGGTTCATGACCTGAGCTGAAGGCAGTCGCTTAACCAGCTGAGCCACCCAGGCGCCCTAGTATTTTCATTTCCTGTGTATATATTCCTAGAAGTGAAATTGCTGGATCATATGGCCATTTTATTTTTATGTTTTGCTGTCGTGGTGGTGGGGGCAGATCCTGAACACCACAGAATACCTCAATTCCATACAGTTCTTGTAGTGGCTATCCAGATTTACAGTCCCACCGACAGGGCACAGGGATTCCCTTTGCCCTTATCTATAGCAGCATTTGTTATCACTTGTCTTTTGGATAATGACAGTTCTAATAGGCACGAGGTGATATCTCTTTCTGGTTTTCTTTCTTTTCTTTTCTTTTCTTTTCTTTCTTTCTTTCTTTCAAGATTTTATTTATTTATTTGATGGAGCAAAACACAGCTAGAAAGGGAACACAAGCAGGGGGAGTAAGGGAGGGAGAAGCAGGTTCCCTGCCGAGCAGGAAGCCCAGTGCAGGTCTCCGTCCCGGGACTCCAGGATCACGACTGGAGCTGAAGGCAGACACTTAAGGACTGAGCCACCCAGGTGTCCCTCACTGCGGTTTTACTTTGCATTTCACTAATGGCTAGTGATGGCGAGCATCTTTTAGTGTTTGTCTTGGCCTTTTGTATGACCTCTTACACAAAAGAGTGATGAGAATGGGCAGCCATGTCTTGTTTCTCAGATGGTTTTTAAGCACATGCAGATTTCATAAGCATTGGTCTTACTAATAACTGTTAATAATTGGCTTTTTGTGTTTTGGTAGCCTTATCTACAAAATGGAATCTTTAATAGCTATCTCACTATTGTTGTAAATATTTAAAAAATAATTATGTATTTGAAAGCACTTAGGAAAAAATACGTAGTTTTAGAGGTTTAGAGACTCTGTACAAAAAGTCTTATTTTTTAAGGTTCAGAGACTCTGTACAAAAAATCTTATTTTTAATAGCAGCAGTTCCAGCCCACATGACTGTAGCTGTTTTCACCTAGATTGTGGAGAAAGAGGGAACAGTTGGAAGTCAAGGTTGGGACTAGCGTATTTGGTTGTTGGTGGTAGATATTGGTTCCCACAGAAAGTGAATCCTATACTCTAATATGTTACAGTATTCTGAAATTCTAGAGATCCAGTAAACAAAATATCAAAGATACTTGTGAATTCAAGCTGAGCTTGTGGGTCACATAGTGCCTTGTGTCACATTTGACCGACTGGCTTTAAATTGCATAGAAAGCTGGTCTGGTGATGGTATTATATATTTGATGATAATTGAAAATATTTAGACCCCGTTAAATGTGAAAGGAGAAGTTAAAAATAATCCCTCCCACATTCTTTATTTTCATAAAAATACATGTTCATTTGGTAATGAAGTTTCCTGTAATGTTAAACTGTTTTCAGGAGTTGACATTCTCTATTCACAACTTTTTTTTATAGGTCTGAAATCACATTATCACAGTTGATTCATTTTCTAATTTTCAACTTCATTTCTAGTTACGACTCTGACCAGCTTTTAGCACTTCTGTCTTGTAGGAAAATATTATTACATGTGACTATATATTTCCTTTTGGTATGCTGAACGGGAGTATGTAAAAATAATATCTATATGAATATAATTCGCTGAATTTAGAATCCTGACATATGTAACTCAAAGATTTAGCTGCAGTCTGGGTTTGTAGATTTAAATGGGATAAAAGGAAGGGAAATGCAAATATACATGTTTCTGAGCTCTCTAGATTTATTAGTACAAAATTAATTCAGGTTAATTATGGAGTACAAATAATGCAGTGTATTTTGTGAGATCTCACATTTCCTTCCATTTTATCCTATTTCATACTTGGTGAAATAATACAAGTGAGATGGAATAGAGTTAACAAACTTATGTTTGCCACATTATAATTACCTTTTTCTTTTTTTTTTTTCTTATTTTTGATTAAGTAGGTTCCATGCCTAGTGTCGAGCCCATCTCTGGGTTTGAACTCACAACTCTATGATCAAAAGTCGGAGGCTTAACCGACTGAGCCACCTAGGCACCCCAGCTACCTTTTATTGTTTAAGTAAATAACAGTAACAGTGGTGTGTGGGTGGCTCAATCCATTAAACATGGGACTCTTGTTTTCAGCTCAGGCCATGATCTCGAGGTTGTGAGATCGAGGTCCAAGTGGTCTTTGCACTCTACAGGGAGTCTGCTTCAGATTCTTTTACCTTCTGCTCCTCCCCCTGATCATGCACTCTTTTCATTCATTCATAAATAAATAAGCAAATAAATTCATTCTTAAACAAACAAACAAACAAAACCAGTAACTGAATCTTCTCCCATTGTATTAGTTGAATGCTGTATCATAAGATGACAGTAACTGGGAAACCATAATTATTTTTACATTCAGTACTGAGGTGTTGACAAGTTACACATATTTTTAAGAATTATGAGTAATAGTGCTTTTAAGGATAGCCACTTTCGGGCGTCTGGGTGGCTCATTTGGTTAAGTGACTGCCTTCGGCTCAAGTCATGATCCCAGAGACCCAGGATTGAGTCCCACATCAGGCTCCCTGCTCGGCGGGAAGCCTGCTTCTCCTTCTCTCACTCCCCTTGCTTGTGTTCACTCTCTGGCTGTGTTTCTCTCTGTCAAATAAATAAAATCTTTAAAAAAAAAAAAAAAAAAGATAGCCACTTTCATTTTCCAAGACTGTGTGTTATCACAATCATAATGAAAGATAAGTGTAGACAGTTATTTGCTCAAAAAACGTTTTCCTAGTGAAAGATAGTCAAGTAGCCTCAGCTTTCAAGAGTGTATTTCCCTAAGAGACATTGATACTGAAGGAAGGGGAAGAGAGACCAGGTAGAAGAAAGATAACAGGAGATATTTAGGTTCCCATGAAGGGCTCCCTTAGGACTTTGATACAATTTCAGAACTTGAAATGACCTTTTAGATTTAGGAAACTAAGAGATAAGTAAAAACAAATACTTTTCCAAGGTTCCACAGTTAAGATTATAGTCTTCTACTATATTGGTCTTGTATTCCTGTATTAATTTCATTGAACCAGAAGCTCAAACATCCAGAATTACATATATATGGAATAAAACTACCATGTGTATGTGTCTGTATACATATGTATAAATAAAAAGCATACATGTGTGTATATATGTAAGTAAAAACACTTGATAGTAATACTTTTGAGCATGAACTATTTTAAAAAAATTTTATTTATTTATTTGAGAGCAAGTGAGAGAGAGTACAGGAGCATGGGGAGGGACAGAGGAAGAGGAAGAAGCAGGCCGCCTGCTGATCAGGGAGCCCAAGGACACTGGACTCTACCCCAGAACTCTGGGATCATAACCTGAGCTGAAGCAGATGCTTAACTGACTGAGGCACCCAGGCACCCCGAGGAGAAAGTATTTTTGATTGCCTAGTAATTTACTTTAGAAAGAAACACAACAGCATTACATCAAATTTAACCACTTTATCTCTCTCTCTTTTTTGAACCTAATTATTTTCTGAAAAAAATCCCAAAGGCCATATTTTAGGATTTTATTTATTTATTTGACAGAGAGAAATACAGCAGTGAGAGAGGGAACACAAGCAGGGGGAGTGAGAGAGGGAGAAGCAGGCTTCCCGCTGAGCAGGAAGCCCGATATGGGGCTCGATCCTGGGTCTCCAGGATCATGACCCAAGCCGAAGGCAGTCGCTTAACCAACTGAGCCACTCAGGCGCCCCAAAGGCCATATTTTAGAAATGTCAGTTTTGAAACAGAAGAATAAACTATAATTATTTTTCCACTTTTAGATCATTATCATTTGGGATCACCTCTGTGTTCGGGAAAGTTTGTGATCACTCATATCATTTCAGCCACTTTTTATAAAAATACTTTATAAAATTATTAATATTTGAAAAGAAGCCTAAAGGACCCATTTTAAACATGTTCACATGTTATCATTTGTTTTCAGTGTTGGTTATTTTTTTTAGTTGAATCAACATTTAAAGACTAAAGAGCTCTTTGGTTCATATTCCTTCTTTGTAATTACTTGTATTCTTGAAAACTCTTTGCTGTTTTATTTTTGTAATTATGACATATAAATAACAATTCAGGAATAAACATCCTTATTTTAATACTCAGCTCACAGTAGAGGCAAAATGAAAAGCACAGAAGATGAAGATCCATTGTAGTAACTGCATGTCTGTGTGTGTGTGTGCGTGTGTGTATGTCAGTGTGTGTGTGTGATTTTTCTTGTGTGGAAGTTTGATTACATGGGGAACCAAATCCAGCCGCAATGATACCTCTTTTTACTAATATTTGGCTGTTCATTCACATGGCTGTCAGAGCGTGGCTAAAATGTATTATTTCACGGGTATGTGTGGGGGGGCAACCAGAAGGTATATTTCCTGTATTAAATCAAAAGTGTGTTCATAAATATTACACGCTTCGATGCCAGCACAATTGAAACTCATATTCACTGGTAAGATTTCAGAAAAAAACAATTGCACAATGTAACTACACATTTAGATTCCTAGGTAAGTAGACAGAGGGTTTTTTTTGTTTTGTTTTTTTTAAAGATTTTATTTGACAGAGAGAAACACAGCCAGAGAGGGAATGCAAGCAGGGGGGTTGAGAGAGGGAGAAGCAGGCTTCCCGCCGAGCAGGGACCCTGATGGTGGGACTCGATCCCGGGTCTCCGGGATCATGACCTGAGCCGAAGGCAGTTGCCCAACCAACTGAGCCACCCAGGCACCCCTAGACAGAGGTTTAATAAAGGTACCTTTATCTATAGCTGTCATAGGTGCCCATATATTTAAGTTGGTTCAAATATATTTTTAATTTATAAACAGGGACATGTGTGGTTCCATGAGTCTGGATGAATGTGTAGTCATGTAATCACCGTAACATTCAATATCCAGAGCTCGTCTGTGACCCCCCCAAACATCTCCCTCCTGCCATCACTCTGTAGGGAAACCCTCCACCCTCAGCTACTGTCAGCACTGATTCCTACAGCTTTGCATTTTCCAAAATCTCCAATAAACAGAACATGTAGCCGTTGAAGCCTGGTTTGTTTCACTTGGCTTACTGCCTTTGTGTTTCATCCAGCTTGTTGCATGTACCTATAGGGTCTTCCTTTTCTGAGTGCCATCCTACCAAAGGGATGCACTGTCCTGTGCTTATCCCGTCCCCCCTGGAGAGCCACTTCAATTGTGTACACTTTGGGGCAGTTGTGAATAAGGATGCTTTAAAAGTTCTCACATGAAGGCACCTGGGTGGCTCAGTGGGTTAAACCTCTGCCTTCAGGTCAGGTCATGATCTCAGGATCCTGGGATCAAGGCCCACATCAGGCTCTCTGCACAGCAGGGAGCCTGCTTCCTCCTCTCTCTGCCTGCCTTTCTGCTTGCCTGTGATCGCTCTCTCTCTGTCAAATAAATAAATAAAATCTTAAAAAAAAAAAAAGTTCTTACATGAGGTTGTGGGTGGACGGAAATTAATTTCTCATGACCAGGTGTCTAGAAATGGAAATGCTACATCCTATGGTAAGTGTGTTAACTTTATTTGAAACCAAAACCCAAACCCCAAAACTTCCAGTCTCTTTTCAAAGCTGTGTAGCTCTTTCGCATTTTGCCTTCCTGCCAATGGTGTGTGAGCCTTCTAGTGCTTCTCCACATCCTTGCTGTTGCCAGCTTCTGTTGTCACTTGTTTTGATCTTAGCCTTCCAACAGGTGGAAACTGGTATCTCACTATGGTTTTATGGTACTCTAAATGCTTTCTGGAACGATGTAGATCTTCTTTGGTGATGTGTCTGTTCAAATCTTTTGCCCAGTTTCAAAGTGGAATTTTTGTTTTCTTGTTGAGTTTTTTTTAACTGAGTATGTGATATGAAAACATTTTCTCCCAGTCTGCGTCTCGTCTTTATTTTCTCTGTCTTTAGCAAAGCAAAATTTCCTAATTTTGACAAAGCATCATTTATCATTTGTGGTCTGGATTTGGATGTAGTATCTGATGCCAAGGCCAGTATCAGTAACCTGAGACCATATGGAGTTTCTCCTGTTTTCTTATGGAAATGTTATAGTTCTACATTTTACGTGTAGGTCTATAATCCATTTTGAATTAATTTCTATTTGAAGTCTGATTTCTATTTTTTAGGTTCTTTTTGTGGGGGACGGGGTGCTGTCAGGGACAGAGGGAGAGGGAGAGAAAGAATCTGAAGCAGGCTCCATGCCCATCACAGAGCCTGATGCAGGACTTGATCTCACAACCTTGAGATCATGACATGAGCTGAAGACCAACCAGGTGACCTAGAGTCTGCTTTTACATAGAATATACAGCTGTTAAAGCACTATTTGTTGAAAAACTATCGTTTCTCCATTCAGTTACCTTTGTACTTTGTCAAAGTATTGATTGGGTTTCTGTGGTTCTATTCTTGGTTCTCTTTCGTGTTCCAATCCTTTATATCTCTACGTTTTCTGCCTTCTCTTCTCTCTCTGTCTTTAAATTTGCGTATAGGTGACACATGGTGTCATATTAGTTTCACGTTGTACAACATCATGATGCAACAAGTTTAAATATAATGCTGTGTTCACCACAAACGGACCTACCATTTGTCAGGATACATCCATCTTACAATATCACTGAGTATGTTCCTTAGGCTATGCATTGTATTCCCGTCACTTATTCATCCCATAACTGCAAATCTGATCTACTGCCTTCTCTTGATTACTGTCATTTTATTCTAAGTCTTGAAACTGGGCTGTGTGTCTTCTGGCTTCGATCTTCTTCAGAATTTTTGCCTATATTTAGTGCCTTTGCCATTATGAAGTTCTGCTTCAACTTGTCCATGCCTATGAAAAAGTTGCTGGGATTGGGATTTTGTTCTATAAATAAAACTGGTTGGAAAGAGTTGACATTTTACCAACAATGAGTATTCTAATCCATGAGCAGAAGTAACTCCATTTGTTTGGGTCTGGGATTTGTATTTAACTGAGCATTGGGCTCTAACTTGAGAACTTCTAGTTATCTCCCAGGAGCAACTAGTGTCTGGTATGTAGTAAGCATTCAATAAATATTTATCGGATAAAGCAGCAGCTTAGCAAAGATACTATTGATTTTGTCTTTTCTCCTCATTCATTTTATTCAAGGAAAACCTTTAGGGGTAAAGGAAGGTATGCATTTGTTTTTTCTTTTTGGAAAAAAATAAGAGAAAAGAAGCCTTCAGGTCTCTGACTTTATGGTTACTGTGCTCAGATGCCACAAAATTTTGGTGGTATCATGGTTGTACCTTCTTCTACCTTTGAAAAGTAGAAGTTAGCAAGTATAAAGCAGGATCAGAGTTTGTTTTTCAACAATGTTCTCCCTCCTCTGTCCAGCTATGACCACAAGTTAGAATTCCTGGTTCCGTAGGATAGAAAGAGGCTTCAGAGAACATCTCTTCCAGTGATTATCACATTGTTTTTCTTTCTTTTCCATCAGGGAACATACATTTCAAATGAAATCTTACTCAGAAATATAGTCAAAGTAGATAAAAGCAGAGCTGCTTAGGTTGAACTGGGCTCTGCAGAGGTATTTGAAAGCCTCCTATGATTAATGCAGTCAGTGATGAGAAAAGTGAGCCTCAAAGAGATTATGGAACTTGCCCAAGGTCACACAACATGTTGTTGCAAAAGCATAAATAGAGTTCCCATCTCCTGATTCTTAGGACAAAGCCCTAAATGACTGCCTTTTCAGATTTTCCTCAAGCCGGGTTCTTTGTTTCTATGGAAACTCTGTTTTTTGTTTCCTTTGTTCGCTGTAGTCAGAAATGTGACTGGACTTTATCTTAGCTTCAGTGTTTGATTTGAGAGAAGGATGTCTTGAGGCCCCTCCCCCGTAGTAAGGAGGCCTACTCAGTAGCTAAGTCTCACCGTCAGGATTTCATTACTTTATGTTATTCCTGTAATCCAGGTAGAAAACACTGACAGAGTTGAGAGAGCACCAGAAACTAGGTGTCAGAATGGTTTAATGAGGCTTCCTGGCCCAGGACAGTTGCTTTTCCAGCCGTGACCCATGGCACATGGGTTATTCATGGCACATGAATCATTCAGATGCTTCCGGGCCTCAAGAGTTTGTACTCACCTTGGAGTAAAATGTCTCTTGCTGTCCCAGAATCCATGAAGTCCATCTTGAGATTTGCCAGTGAAGCTGTTTAAACATGTTGCATTTATGGTTTCTTAAGTATGTGAATATGATTTGGTTGTTAGTTGAAGAAGAAACAGGTAAACTAGAAAATAAATTGCACGAATCAGCTATGAAAGTACAAATACCATTCCTCATTTCAAAGTGACATTATTATGTCTTTTCTTACCTACCCCTAAATAGTTCTTACAGAGCAGAGGCTTTGTGAACGCCATTTTCTAATGTATGCTAACTAGCCAGAACAGTGCTGGGCACGGTGTAGACACTCACCCTTTTTTTTTTTTTTTTTTTTTTAAATAAATGGCTGAGTGAATGAAATACTTTTCATTTAGATCTAAAGTTGAATGTCACCTGCCACTTTATCTGTATGCATAGTCCTTGTCACTCTTGATTCCATTAGCTGACTTTCTTTTCTTTTTAAAAAAGATTTTAGTTATTTATTTGAGGGGGACATGCACATGCGTGCCCACTCGAGGAGGGGGATGGGGCAGAGGGAGAGAGAGAAGCAGACTTCCCGCTCAGCCGGGATCCTGGATAAAGGGATCCATCAGAACTCATGACCTGAGCTGAAGGCAGATGCTTAGCCAACTGAGACACCCAGGTGCCCTATTTTCTTTAAATCTCATATTATAAATAACACTAGATTATACTACAGATACACTTATTTTCTGTCTCCTTCCTCTTGAATGTAATTTCCAGGACAGCAAAGATGGTATGTGCTTTGTTTACCAATATAACTTCATAGTACCCAGTATGGCTCTTTGCTTACTGTATTAAAAAGTGTTCCATGGGTGTTTCTTGATGGAACGAATAAAATGATTCTAACCTGCTTTTAATAATTCTGTTAAAAACAAAGGAATAGATCATTTGTTACTTTGTGTCCTGCCCTGCCTTGTGACACTAGGGAAGTATTAAAGAGAGGAGGGGCTTTCACAGTGAACACAACATCTCTCTGTTGGACTTCTTTGGTTTTCCTGATGGGTTTTATGCCTTTGTTATTCATTGGTGACTACACTGCCTCTGGTAAACATCTGGTGTCCTCCTTTACATCTTCCACATGAAGGCCTCAGGTGTATCTTGAAATCACTAAATCACTATGGCACTTAGGTTCTCTGAGCTCCTGCCAGAGAACCCTCTGATGGACATATATATTTATTTAGAACCGTCTGATGGGCATCAGTTAGCAACATCCTTAAATTGTCCACACTGAAAGTAATAGGGATAAAGTGTTCTGCACAGATTGGTGGGATTGGCTCTTCTGATCCAATCTTACGCTAAAAATATGTGCACTATTGGGTTGAGTGGAAACAAGTGATTTGGCCGAAACTTCAGTGATGTTCCCTTGGGCTGAGGATGTTCACTGTTTGGATTGCTGAAGTCCTTTGCTTTTTGTATGTAATGACAGAAAAAACTTGAACCACAAATCTGAAAGATGTGACTTCTAATCTCAAATCCTGTAGGGTTTGTGTATGACCTCAGGCAGAATACCTAACCTCTCCCCACCGTGGTTTTGCCTTGGTTTTATCATCGTTAATACGACAAAATGGTGTCTTCCTTTCTAAGAATGGGAAGCTCAGCCTTTTGGGAAGGGGATCCTCACAATAAGATAAGACCGTGGCGGATTTGCCATTCAGCTCCTTGGTGTGCTCAGCCTTTCCTAGCGGGTAGACTGCTTGTTACCAGGTAGGGGTACCGCCCTGGTGTACCTGCTTATCATGCACAGCTAGTTCGGTGCATATTCCAACTACCAGGATTACTCACCTAGAAACAGAACCAAACTCTAATTCCGTGGACAGCGGCAGAAAACTTGTGAGAGAGAGACGAGTGTGCAGTCTGCACAGAAAGAGCTTCATAAAACATGTGTGGGCCTCCCTGGTTTCCTCTTCAGCATATAAAATGACTTGGTTCTATTGAATTTCACTGTTAAGGTAGTTTTTTGTTTACATCGAGTGGCTCTGAGTGCACCGTGTAGTGGATTAATGCTCAGGGCTGCATACAAAGTTTGCCGGTGTTGGTCTGTTTACTTCGAAGGACAACCGTGGTTCGCACTGTACAGGCAGTGCAAAGTGAATCCACATTAGCTGTGTCTCATCTCCCTGCGTTTTATAGTTCTAAAGATACCCCTCTCAGGTTTTCTAATGAGGGATTTTTAACTGTTGCCCCTCCCCCCACTTCTTTGCAGTCCTAGGCGTATTGGAGATGGACATCTGGAAGCTAGGGTTTTAACAGACTCTGCAACAAAACAAAACATTCAGCTGTTTGTTCTCTCCCCTCTTAAACTCATTAAGAATATAGCCAGAAGCCTGACGCTCCGAGGAGCTTTTTACTGCTGCATTCTGAATGTGAAAATAGCAGCTATCGCCAGACGCCATACTGCCCACAGGCACTAAATGGGGTGGTGCTGAGGAGGAGGATGAAGGCCTATGGGAAGGATCATGATTGCCCTTTGACTTCCTGCCAACATCTAAATCATGTGACAGGACAAAAAAGGAGACAATTTGATCTTGATGAAAGGGTCCTCTACCCAGGGAGCTCGTAATAATGTGCAAAGCCCAAAATACTTATTTCAAATTCCTCCAATCATCCATTCAACTCAAAGAATGGTTAAGATCTTTTCAAATGCCCTGTGAAAGTACTGAGGCTGGCCTGAGAAATCACAAAAAAGTGGAGGAAAGAGGAGCTGCTCAAATCCATCTCTTAAATTGGTAACCGAAGAGTGTTTTTTTTCTTTTTTCCTCTAGTAGAATTGGTCTACAAATTTTCTGTCATATAGAATTTCTAGAGTATAGAGTCTACCTCAATGGGTCTTAATGCTGGCTGCACATTAGAATCATCCTGAGAGCTTTTAAAAGATGCCCGTGTCCTGGAGCCATCCACAGATTCTTGCTTGGAATGGGGTCCAGCTATCAATGTGCTGCTTCTGTGTAAAGTTGCCACGTTGTTCTAAGGTATCGTTCATGCTGAGAACAACCTGTCATATCATTTATTGTTCCTTCTAGCTCCCCCTACCCCCTGGCTCTATTACATTAATCTTACTGATAAGGTCTGCAGTTAAGATTCTCATGAAAATTTAAAAAAGATCCAAGAACCCATGATGAAATTCTGCTTATAAGTCACTAAAGGGCTGGAACTGTGTCTTTCTTATGTCTTCTTCATGTCCTCTTGAATATTTATCTTGTATGTCTTAATGCAGGATTTAGTGACCGTAAAAGTTTAAAGTTTATGGCAATTACCTGTTCTCATGTAGTTCTACATGCTGTCTTATCTATTTGCCAACTATAGTCTTCTTTTTCTACCTTTGATGTACTCTTCTTACAGTCTTCATCTGTCTTAATTAAATCTTCTGGCTCAGTTGTGAGTCTAATATAGGTCTTCCAGCTACTTATTTACCAATCTAAAACTTCACAGTGAAAACAAGAGCTATGATTTACTATCAGGATAATTTCATTTTTGAAAAGAGAGATTTGAGAACCAAAATATTAAGTGGACACCATTTTCAGAGGAAGTTGAAGAAAACTTTGGAGGAAGTTGAGCTTCTTGAAAAAAATACCTTGTCTTGCTTATCACGTTTTACCATGGACTGATGTGAATTTTGATGTGGGTAGGAGGCTTTAGTATTTACTTTTGAAGAAACCCTATTGGTTACGGTGGTTGTTCCGTTCATTCATAGTTTCCTTCAACTCTTCCTGAGTCTGTTTTCCAACTCATAATAAACTTGATCTTTTTTTCCTGTCTCAATAGTGAACATGGAAATGCACCTTGGGCCTTGACTTTGAAGACTCATTTTGCTCTATCTCTTGTCATTTATTAGAAAGTATTCTCTAGTAACTATACCCATGTTTAATAGAACACTCAACTAGCAGTGTGAATCCACATCTTGGGAATTTCCATCAAGTCCATAATGGCTGGACTTCATCTCAAATCCTCTAAATTGGAGTTCTGTCTGGGGAAAGGTCTGGAAGCTAGATGACCATATTATAACAAAATTATCTAGGAGACTCTGCTTATGAAAGTTTGCCTGTCCCACCCAATGTTATTACAAAAATGTACTGTACATTTTCTGCTAGTCATTTTATAGTTTGTATTTATTTCTAAAATATAACTGATCTTGACATAATTGTGTATGTTTAGAGTCTGACAAACCTCAGGATCTTGCTTTATTATTATTATTATTATTATTATTATTATTATTATTGTAAATAGATAACCAAGTAACTCAATATGACTCAATAATTCCGATGTGAAGTCAAGGTTGAAAAGCAAATTTCTGGCCCGTCTACAACAATGCAGTCCATCTGGCTTCTTTTCTTTTTTCTTTAATTTATTTATTTTATCAAATAACCTATAAATACACATCTTGAATTATTTAAAATCGATTCAAGGTGAGACAGAGAAAAGAGAGTATTCTACTCTTCTGTCCCCTGGCCACTTTGTTTTCCCCTCCCTCCCAAAGCAGTCACTCTTCAGTTTCCTGAATATTTCCATCTGACTCCTTTTCTACTAGGTACCGGTATGCTTCTCTTATACATTGGCCCTGGAGGGCGCTTGCGGTGCCCTCCCGCTTTCTAGTGGAGAATTATCCAAGGTCGTTCTTTTCAAATTTCCGGTTATTCACTCTTTCTGCTATTTTCCTGATTTTTATGTCCTCTTTTAGTTACATCTTTTGTAGCGTTGAGTATTTCAAAAGTCCTACCATCAGTTATGAAGCCATGATAGCTCCCCCTTTATGCTCTCTTCTTTCTCATGGTCGACTGCATAAACTACTTAAATTTGGAATTGTTTTATATATCAGAAAATTGAACCACAAAGGATGAGGAAGATACCTGAGTTTCTATTAAAAGATCTGGATTTGATTTCCTCTGGGAATACTGAAGTTAAGTTTTGTTATTGCCACAGTTGCTGTCTCTTATACGATGCAAGATTCTAAGGTACCAAGAGGGGTCAGGCATAACCATCGGAAGACTAACTTGGTCTAGAGATTGCACCTGCTGGCTTCTTTGCGAAATTAATCACTATATTAGAAAAGGAGAACCAGATTTCAAGCTCAGAAAGGAGCTGGAGGGAGTAAGACAAAAAAAACAAGGAGATAGCCACACAACACAACAAAACAAAAAGCACATCCCTTTCAGACTGTACTGCTTCAATTTTTGTTTGATTTTGTTTTCTCTTTAAAAAAGTGACTAATTTGGAGCACATTTAAATCTGGCATTTGTTTTAATCGGTATTTCATAAACAAGTTGACCTATAAAGGCTTGGACAATGTAAGTCTCAACAATTGTTAGCCAGTCCCAAGAGGGAAAGGTGAAGATAACCTTAAAAATATCTAATTAGATACGTGTGTGAAGAAAACACAGGTGGCCTCACTATGTTTGTTGTGTTGTATTAAAGTATTTGCACTGACGGCATTTCCTTTCTCATAATAAGAGTCAAGTCAGCAGTAACTGCTGTGATTTTTCCATCTGGGAGAGAAGAAAGTGTGTGTGACGTTGCTCTACTAACAATAACATGGCACAGGCATAGAGTTTTGCCTCTGTCGCAGACAAACTTTGTTTGAAAGGCAGCCGATAAATGTCTGTTCTTAAGTGTGCACCTTTTAACATCCGCGGTCTGACTGCAAGCTCGGTTATCGTTGAGGTGGAACTTCTAACGCAGTCTAAGCCTTCCTTCAAATGGACCATTGGAATGTGGGGTCTCTTATTAAGAGTTAACATGTAAAACTTTGTCAGGAAAGGATGTGCGAGGTGATTTTTGTATCAGATTCAGTGGGGCAAGATGAGTTTGGGTACTTGCATTAGGCTTGGATATACAATTTTAAGTAGGATTGATGTGGCTAAGGAGTGGACTGTACGAATGATTTATTTTCTCCAACAGAGCCATTTGAAAAAAGTTCGTGTGCAGAAAAGCAATGTAACATGGGATGAATCAGCCAGCATAGCACTCCATTCTGATTTTGCTTGAAGTAACAGGTCAAACATATAGATTTTTTAAAAAAATGACACCAATCTAGTTGTTACACAAATAAATTTTTCTCCTTTAAACATGCTAATGCCTTTTCATTTGCTTATTTATTATGACATGTACTCACCTTTTGGTTATTGAATTTCCCTCATGAAATGGGAACTGTCTTTTCATTTTAAAAGTGATTGCCCAGGAGATCCCTGGGCATATTATATTTCTGCTTCCATATTTCTGGGCAGACCAACAAAAGAATCATTATCCCAGATTCGCAGATGTGAGAACATCCAAGGCAGAGTATTTGTGTCACACAATGAATCAGTGGAGTGAAGACAGTGGGACTTCTGACTCCGATTTCCGTTGTTTGACTCCGCTCATTTTCAACTCCACCCAGCAGTCAGTCAGTGCTTAGGTGAGGCTGTTCGAATCTGGTGAGTGCGTGCACTTCCCATTGGAGCCAGGGGCAGCCCACCCTCCAGGCGCTGAGCCCGGCTGTCCTGTCCGAGGTCTGAAAACAGAAATGGGGCTAGAACCTCCTGGAAGCTAATTGGTTTTAAACTTTATTTCTATTTAATTGAAAAAATTCTGCCCCATTCCTTTTTGCGTCTTACTGCTCAGGGCCTGTGTCAGGGGTGTTGGGAAGCTGTCTGGGCGCTGCCTCGTGGTCTCCTCTGCCTCCCTTGCTTTGCTCACAACAATCTCACAGCCTCCAGGGAGCTGCTCTTAGCTGACTCTCATCTTTCCCTTGCAGGGCTATGGAGTTGTCGCCAGCACTTCCTTTCATTGTCCTTCCCTCTACAGGTACCAGAAGCTACCTTCACAGTTGATGTGTGAAGGTATTGGGGGCATATTGTTCTACATTAATGATGATTTTAAAGCCCTATGACCTCCCCGCTTCTGCACGTGCTTTCGGCCCCTGTTCCAGGCTGATTAAACACGGAAGTGCCCCCGTCAAATCGGACAAATGCGAAGGCATTTGCTCTCCTGTCTTCAAAATACGTCAGGATGCCATTCAGAGTCCTGTCAGAGCTCCTGATTGTGATGCAGAAAACACAACAAAATACAATGGCAAGCAGAGGCGGAAATGAATCAGGAGGACTTGTAAAGGAAAGCCCTACCCCGTTACTAAGCCACATCTCATTAATAGTGGCGTGTCCTACATAAAACGAGTGGGGTGAAATTGTCTTCTCCTCCCCAGCAGACTCTGGCCCATTGATCTCTTCCCTCTGTCTCTACGTTATCTTAAAAGTCATGTCCAAAACTGTTCACAAATTCCTAGAACCTTCCCTGTTGAATTAGGGAAGTGTTTTCAGGGTTGGAAGGATGGAGTGGCATAAGTTTTGTGGGCGAACAACCCAGAAGCCCATGGGATGGTCCCTGACTTCAGCTGGGCATTGAGACCTCGGAAATGGGAGCACACTGTCTGTTCTCGTGGTGGAAGCAGCCAGGAATCTTCAAGAATCACTTCTTAGTAGAAAAACTCACCATTCTCTGTGGATCCCGAAATACAGCCACGGGTATCACAATGAAGTGGCTCATTAGCACCTACTTTTAAACCACTGCACTTTGTAAGTGGCATCACTGCTTTGCAGGAAGTCGGACACAGATTGCGAATGGATTTCTGTGTAGCAGGAATGCTCTAGCAGCTAATTAACCAGCTGACTGGACTTCTCTCAGGGAGGAATCCCTGCATCTCTGTGGCCAGCAAATGAAGAATCATTTGAGCAAATGTTTTTCCTTTCTCTCTCTCTTTTTTTAAAATAAAAACAGAATATAAAATTAAAAAGCCCCCTTATAGAAGCTGTAAAGCTTTTGTTCATATATTTATAATTTAATAGCATTTGCAAACCTAGTAAAATGCTCATAAACATCCTCTTGATTAGAGATTTAAGAAGAAGATCTGACCTCCTAGGAAACTTCTCGTTAGAATCAACTAACATAGCGTTTTCTCTTTTTATTGATTTTCCCTGCACGGATGCCATTCTTGCTGTTCATAAAGGTAGTTGCCCAGGTGGTGGTGTACTTGCTGCCTTACGATGTATCCCGAAGTCAGGTACGAGAATGGAGCTCTCGATAAAGTGCTGGCTACCTTCCTTAATTGGACTCCAGTTAGTCTGGAGTCCTTGGAAGCCACAGCTCAAAAATAGACTAGCAGATGCTTTGTGAAGACATCAATTCCCCTGTGGGGAGCCAGATTTGCTTCCTGTCCATCTCTTCTTCCCTTAATAGTCTACACTTTAGGAGCTGAGTGCAAAAGTCATACTGATGCCGTATTAATTAAATGCATTAATACCCTGGGCTTTTCTGGAAAGACTGCTATTTCAGTAGGTTGGAAGGGAGTGTGTATTTCTCTCATGCCTGAGTATAGAAAGGGTAGACCCCGGAGAGCTATAAAATCACCATTATATAAAGTGTCTGACAAGTCGAGTAGGATACAGGTCAGAAATGATGTGTGACTCCTTTGTTCTGGCATTACCAGAGACTTGGACTTAAGTTATAGCGTGGTTGCCGCCATCTTTCTTTGCAAGTCTGGGCCAAGACTACTTTGTGAAAGTATAAAGTGTCCCCTTTCCCTTCGCTGCCTTGAGTCCTTCTTTCTTTACTTCTTTTCCCCCATTTAGGAACTCTGTGGCTCACAGTGCTATTTCTTCCACTCCCCTGACACCTAATCAAAGTCCAATTTCCAGAAGGGTTATGACATGAATCTTAAGTTGAGTATATGTCAATTCTCTCAGATGCACAGTTGGAGTAGGTGAGAGACCTGTGGCATTTGGGGGCCAAGTGTGGTTTCTTCATGCAACCAAAATACAGTCCCATCCCGTCAAGCCCTCTACTTGGTGAGGCTTGTCCCTGCTCTGCCCGCCTTCCCTGCCGAGTCAGCCTTGGCATTGGCCTAAAGACCTCACATAATAACTAGAGCGGAAAGGAGAGAAGAGAATTATTAGTATTGTGGAAGAAGCATAATTTAAGAAGGAAAACATTTATTTTGGTGACAAATTTGTATCAGATTCCCATTGAAGAGATTTGCTGATTAAGTATAGCTCCTGTTTTTAGAGACTTTTAAATTATGCCTTATTAATGGGAATTGTTTGTAATCTATCCATTTGTTATTTGGCAGCAGCATTGTATATAAAGTAGTGTTATGATTTATACACATCAGTATTGATTACGTTAGTTTCTTTTCTTACGCGCTTGTATTTTTATAGCCATAAAATATTTATATATCAAATATACGTGTGTGTGTGGGTGTGTGTGTATCCAAATAGCCACACCCTTCAGTTTTAGATTCCTTTCGACTAATCTAAACTTTTAGATTTCTTTTGACTAATCCAAACTTCTCTTTATAACATCACTTAGCTTTTAAAGACAGTGAAAAGGAAAACTTAAACTCAACATCCATATATCCACATATTCTGTCATGGGTCTTTCTGAATCAATACATTTTCACTGATGTGCCCCTAAAAGAACTCAAGATACAAACTGAACTTTGAACAGAGAATAATATGCCTTCTGCCATCTTCATGTCCATGAAGAGAACACTTTTTTTAACCATGGTGTTTTGACAGTTTTAACTCGGAAGTGATTATTCGTGTGTGGTTATTAGCTGATTGTGTGTACACTGGGGTTGGTAGAGCTGTTTTAAGAATGCAGAGACCCGTATGTGCTCCAAGTTGCTGCCAGTCCTCGCAGACCTCAATGTGGCCCTTTTCCTGTGAGCTGATGGCACATGGTAACGGCAACAGTTGGACCACTGTTCATGGCACTCTGTGGAAACAGCAAAACAGAAGGATGTGCTCATAAAAGTGTGTCTGCATAGAAAGAAGTTGGAGAGGAGTGAGTTTCATTGGGAGACCATTCTTCCAGTTAGCCCTCGTTTTGCCGAGCAGAAGGTGTCTGAATCAGGCCTGGTGTGAGAGAGGGTTTGATTGTTCTCTGAAGAAGCAATATACTTTCATGGTCAGAGAAGGTCTAGAAACGGTATTGGATCCAGGCATTAATGAGTGGAAGAATTGCTTGCATGATATAAAAAATCAGAAGGTGGCATGTCTTCCGTGCCCACTGCCTTTCCGTTTCCCCATGATTTTAGTATCTATACACAGAGAATTTTTATTTTGTGTTTGACTAAAACCAGTGCTGATTTTGTGTGCATACACATTTGAATGTGGCTTGACATCACTTGAAATAATAATAATGTGGAGAACACCCCTATCATTTACTGAACTCTTACTATGTGCCAGGTGCTTTATATAAATAATCCCATTTAATTTTTGTAACAACTGTATGTGATGTGTGGTATTTTCTCTCTTTTACTGGGGTTGAGAAATATTAATAGTCTTTCTCTGAAGTCCATGCTTCTTCTGGTCTCTACCATATTGTGGTCACAGTAAATTAAAAGTAGGAAAGGGTACAGATGTTTTACGTGAGACCCTCCAGTAACTATCACACAGAAGAGGACACAAAGCCCCATACTTTAGTGACTTGCTGCAGATTATACAGCTATGACTTGAAGAGCTGGCTCTGGAATCTAGGTCTTGTCACTTGTCCTTCCATACTGATCCTCGTCAAGTGCAAATTATCCTTTTGCTTTTGAGAAGCAGAAACAATACAACGTAGCCAGTGGTTTGATGGCCAATATGGCATGACATTATTCCACTTGCATGGGAAACAGTATTCATAGTTCAGTTGGTGAGGTGAGAACAGATAAGATGACTGTATTGAGTATAGGGCATCTCCTCAACACCGCCCGCCCCCCCCAAGCTCATACACACGTCATGAGTCTCTGTCACCACAGTCTTAAAACACTTTCACAGGAGCCAGGCTGGCTGTGTTGTGCCCGATAGATGGCATCCTCATGGCAGTCTTCAGATCTCCCATCATGGTGTTTCTCCTTTCTTCAGTGTCGCTCCCTCCCTGCTCCAGTCAGCAGATGGATGATAGACACAAATGAGTCTTCTTCCCTGATAAGACTAATTTTCTTCAGGCTAAAAACCATATACCTTATTTTGCTTTTTCCCTTCAGTTGATTAATAGACACATGATCATAGAAATTTACCCAGTTTTTCAATGATTACACTCAATAAGTAGGAAAGTGACTAATACTTGAGCCATCATCTCTTTTGGCAAGTGACCATTGATCACCAAATACGTAACATGACTATAATTTTGGATAGGTGCCAAGTTTAGAAGATAAAAGTCTTTGGAAAAATCTCTCCTGAAGGATAGAAAACTAAGGGTAGCATTGTTTCTACTAAAGTATGAAGGGTAACTACTGCTGACATTAATTGAAACCAAAGGTCTCAAGAGAAGCTGCAGTTAGTGAAGACATTGAAATAGCAGTAATGGTTTTATAAACTGAAAGTTATTCTCCCCCCCAAAGATGTTAATAAGGAGTGTATTTTTGAATGAGCTTGAGTGATTTCCTTCTGTGGAGCATTTGCATGAGACAGTGTACAGGGAAGCATATATTTTGAAAATGTGACAATCTATAGAAATGTGAGAGGTAATTATTACAGTACCTAAAAGTCACATATGTAATTTTTAATATTCTATTTACCACATTAAAAAAAAAAAGGGAACATGATGAAATAATTTTAATGATGTATCTTATTTTACATGATATATCCAAAGTATTATCATTTGAAATGTCATCAGTATTTTACAGTCTCTTTTTGGTCCTAAGTTTTAGGAATCTAGGGTGTCTTCTTCAACTCATCGCAGTTTGGATTAGGTATATGTCACGTGCTTAGCAACTCATGTGGCTCCCATATTAGACAAGACAGATCTAGGGTAGCAGGGTAGGAACGATCCACAAATCCCATGGTTCTTGTGCAAGTTGCACAATTCTCTATCAAGCTTTAAAAAAAATAAGATGTCCTAGACCCTGTTCATAGAGGTTTTGACTTGGTATGGCTGGGCTGAGGCCTCTGCATCTGTTGCCAATGTCCTTTAGGTGATTTCGAGGTGACTCTGAGGTTCAGTTCCTGACTGAGCCTCCTTAGGGTGGACTCATGCCTCCGCCCTCTTTTCAATTCTAATGGCTCTGCTTTGCAAAAGGTAACTCAGCACATAACAAATTTGTCCTCTTTTTTTTTTTTTTTTTTTAAAGATTTTATCCATTCATTTGATAGAGAGAGAATGCATGAGCAGGGGGAGTGGGAGGAGAAGCAGACTCCCCGCTGAGCAGGGAGCCCAACATGGGGCTCGATCCTCTGGGACCATGACCTGAGCTGAAGGCAGACACCCATCCAACCGAGCCATCTAGGCGCCTCACACCTCTGTCCTAAAGTACATGAGGGATGGACTCACGGGAGGCTGATACCAAGTGGTGAATCCTACAGAAATGCTAACTTTCTCTCTTTCACCCTGGGTTGTGGGATAGCCATGGAGCTATTTGTTTAGTGTGGGCGGTCAAGTGCACCATTGAAACTGCCCCTCTTCTAGCCAAGGTGAGTGCTGGGGAAGTTGTCTTCACTCTGTTCTTAGCCTGGCTCAAATGCCTATTACTGGTGAATGCTCTGTGTAGAAACAGAGTTAGTGGAAAGGCAGAAATCTGGGAAGGTTCTGTTTCAGCCCCTGGCTAAATGCATTATTCTTTTAGCTACCCTTTTAGCTTTTGATGCTTCTGTTTATCCAGCCACAAAATGTGGTAAATTCTGATGTATCAGCCCTCGGAGACCCCCAGGTTACAACACTGCTGTGCTCAGTATACCGTGTCATCTCGGGATTATGGTAGGCTACACAGCATGCCCGGAAGTTAAGTGAGTGTTTATAGAAATGTGAGCAAAGCTGTACTTTAGAAGGTCAGACTGACTTGCTCAAGGACAATACATTTCTCAAGGGCTCTGATTCTCCTCCCTCAGAGCCAATTGACTTTCTCCTATTGACTGTTCAAATCATCTAGCTTCTTTTCCTGCCCTGCTCCCCACTTCACAGGGGTAGATTGGCAGGCTTTGAGTTTCTGCAGGTTTGCCTTTTGGCCGCCTAACGGTGACCTGTTTCCTAACCTTCTCAGGGTTGGAAGAAACCTAAAAACAATCTGGTTTAACCCCTGATGTGATTTTTGAATACCCTTTGTCACATCATGACATTTTTCCCTCTATTTTTCAACAACACCAACGATGGGGAGTTTACCACCTCCTAAGGCAGTCCGAGTCATGCAGAAACAGCTCATTTTCTCCTACAGTTCAGTGGAAATATTTATCCCTGCAACTGCTTTCCTTTGAAGCTGTGTAGGACACCTAAGTATGACAACCCTTCAAGTGTTTGAAAGTAGGATTTTGGCAGATTCCTTGCCCCCCAATGTATTCTTTCTGCCTTCCCCTCTTTGGGCTAAGTAATTGGAGTTCTTTCAAGTTTTCCTCATAAAACATGCTTCTAAGTCTCCTTAGTCTTCTCTGAATGGACTTCAATGACTATGCATTTAATGTGATACTTTCAATATAATCTGACAAACACAGATTCATGAAAGATGGAAGAAATAAGGAAAATAAAGGAGCAACAGAAACCGAGGTCAAGGTTTTCTTTTCTCTTCGGAATTTCATAGAACTCACAATTTAGAAAATAATTGTGCATTCCACTTCTTGCGTTACTTTTTGAGAAACCATGTAGGACAGTGGGCATCTTTCCATCACTAAGTAGACCCTTCTAGTATTACACTACGAGTTGTTTTGAGGTTAACTTCCTATAATTAGTAAAATATCTTGTGATGATCTTACATGGGCATCGATATACTCATATTTCTTCACTTGAAAGTATCTCTTACTTTCACAGTTAGCACACTTAAAACTATTAAAACGGTGGTAATTTTAACTTCAGAGTTTTGTTGCCGCCGTATGCCCCTGTTTAGTGTTTGAAATTAAACAGTAGGGAGACTTAGAGTGTTCTAGGACCATTATAGTTAAGGTAGACCTCTGAGATGCATTCAGCTTTGCAGAACTAACAGAGTACTTAATCCACGTCATTGCCTGGACTCTACTGTGTGCGCCCAGTGGAAGGCGTCTATTTACCAAATTAAAAGCACAGCAAGTAAAAGCCAAGGTATTATTTCAGCACATTTATCGACTCCTGTTCTGCTACTATTTACTAAATTTCTCACTAATGGAAGATGATGAACGAGTTGATTCTTGCAATCACTGGGCTCCACTAAAGGTGAAATACGTCTTCCTTGATTTGGTCCTCTTGCATTGACAAAACAGGTTTTGGAAGAACTAGAGGATATCCAGCTCTGGCTGGGTACAATGTGTAGAATTCAGGTTGGTTTTGTTTGTTTGTTTGTTTTGTTTTATTTTTTCCTCTTTCGAATTATTCTGTCAAGCTTGTTAGATGAAATCACCCATAAAGAGATGGCGACATGCCTGGGATTCGGTGCCTGTTTTCACCTCTGTTTACCCAAATCCCTTCTTTCTCTTCTTCCACTGGATGCTCACATGCACATAGGTGAGCTCTCTCTCTCACACACACACACACGCATGCACGCATACTCACGCACACACATGCACACACACACGCACAGGTGAACAAAGACCTTCCAAACCCATGTGTGGCTACGTAGGACAGCATCCATTCAGATCAGAAAACAGAATGCCAAGTCCAGAGATTTTTCACACTATTGCTGTATGAAATTCTACTTGCTGAACTGCTTCTGTGATCAAAGAATTTCTCATGAGTTTTTGCAGGATGGACGCCAAACAGAGTTTGATATCTTTGTCTACCATTTGCCTTGACGGACATGCTGCTTTTTGAAGGATGGGTAGAGATAGATATTAGATAAGTGGTGATGGAGCTTGGGTGAAATAGGGAGAAATTGTTGATCCTGGGTTACTTCAATTAGGGTATTTTCTGCTCTATGATCCTGGGAAGAGTAGCTTTTAATCCCTGTCCTTTTTTTGTATGCTGACCAAGTTAGACTAAGTTATTTTTGGTTCTCTTAGACAATTTTGCCCTCACTGGTGATCTCTAGGATGAAGTCAACCTGATCAGATTAAGTTTGTTTCTGGAACAGTCATTTATATGTCACGAGCTTCTGGGGCATATTTGCCGTTTTCTGCTAATAAAATATCAAGTTATTCTATGTCAGGGTGACTCAGAACCTATTGATGCAGGGGGTCTGCTAAGTGTTACAAAGCTGTAGTTTGCGAATGCTTTAAACAGCCAATTTTTCCCCCCAAAGTGAATCTTTTCTGGAAGCCCAATATTTGATATAGATAAATGACATCGTTCCCAGATTAGAACAAGGATGGAGAGTCCAGAATCCTACGACATTGTTAGAGCCGAGAGCCTTGCTCATGTGGTCTCTCCCTCATTCACTGAAATGAGTCTGAGGGACTCAGTGGTATGTCACATCATATTTTTTAATTCTATATCTTGCAAAATAATGGATGGTGCTCCTTCCTGGCTCTCCTCTATGCCCTCACGATGCATTTTGCCTCGTGCAATGTGAGGTCACTGTGCTTATGTTCAGAAACTATGACACACAAATACATAAAACATAAACATATCACACACAAACAGACTATAATTCTTGTTGGTTATCCATGTATCTTAATGAGTACCTGAGATTGATTAACAAGTTAATGTTGAACCCTTGATCAGCAAGGACTCATCTATGAGAGTTTTCTCTCATATCTTAACTTGGGAGAAAAAGTAATGTGGTAGGGAGGAAGAGAAAGCTCCCTAATGAGAAACAGCAAACCAGCCCTCACGGGGATGGGGTGGGATAGGGATAGTGGTTCCTTTCCTGCCCATTTTTTGCTTTCTGTTAAAGGCTTTACAGCCTTCAAATAAACAGTAAATAATCACTGGAAAAGTAGGCAATTTACAAAGAAATTTAATATGGTAATTGATTAGTCATTGAAAGAGTGGTAGATATTGCTAAACTGGAGGAAATCCATCTCTTTGCCCCAGTTTGCTAGTTAAATGGAAAATATGGTAGCAATGAAAGCGAAATCTGTTGACTATTTTATGCTTCATTTACATTGTATAAAACACACATCATAGTTGACTGGCAACATGAATATGGACTGTGCTTTTTAAAAGCTGTATTCATCCCCTTTTTAAATCTTATTTTTTTGATAATACAGAAGGAGGTGCACTGTGCGTTAGTCTCTTTAAAATGTCAAAGAGCGTTGTACAAATGATTTTGAACTGTAGATTTTTCACAGAGATAGTAATAAACGAAGGTCGTAAATTAAATGTTGATTAGATTTTTTACCATGTGACCTGTTTTCCCAGGTGAATATTTCAGTGGATAGAGTATCACACTAACTTACTGTTTTATCCCTGGTAGAAACCAAGGTGGGTTTATTCAACCACATCTCTTTATTTACAATGTCGAACTCAAAACCACAGATACGTATACCACAATGTCTCCAATGTCTTGAATCCTCATTCTTCTAAATACTTTATATTCAGCATTATATTTTATATCATTGTTATTATGTAACCTTTCAGATTGAAAATATTCCTTGGGCAAATAACTTTCATAAGTGTATTCGACAAGGGATAAAATAATGTTTTCCCTGTTTTCACAGTACCTTTTATATCATCACAGTACAATTTATGTGTAATAAACTAAATCCCTTGTTTTAAGGATACTCTTTGATAAGTTTTGATACCATCCTAATTAAGATACAGAACGTTTCTGTCACTTACCAAAGTTTCTTAGCATCCCTTTGTGATCTGTCACTGCCCTGACCCACAGCCTATGACAACTACTGATCTTAAATTTTTATCTCTGTAGAGTCTAATATTTTGTTTGAATTTGCACTGGAAGTACCCCTTAACATTTCAACACCTAGCTCTTTTGCTTTTGGCAAACAATGGTAGAATAAAAAAATGTAGTAAAAATTATATTCATTTTGGTTTTTCATTTGGGGGGTATAAAGACACTATTATGTCCTCATTTAGAAATAAAACACAAACATTATGTATTTATACCAAACTTATTTTTTATGAATAGCATTTGGAAAACTAAGCATAGATAATGAAAGACATTTTGTCCTGTTTTAATACCACTATATCACTTTATATCTTTCTTTTTTTTTTTTTAAAGATTTTATTTATTTATTTGACAGAGAGAGAGAGAGCACAAGTAGGCAGAGAGGGAGGAGGAAGCAGGCTCCCTGTTGAGCAGAGAGCCCGATGCGGACCTCTATCTCGACTCTGAGATCATGACCTGAGCTTAAGGCAGAGGCTTTGCCCACTGAGCCAGCCATGCGCCCATCACTTTGTATCTTTCACTCTACATTTTCATGGTGTGTGTTTGGTTTCTGAACTTAATACAATGTAGTATTTAATTAAAATTAGTTTATAAATTGTGCTTTGTCTCAAATAATAATAATAATAAATTATTTTTACAATAAATTAGCATGGGTCACTTGTTCAGTGGAAGGAAGTAAACAATTTTCTGTGTAAGTTATGATTAATTTTAAGTAGGGTGTTATAATCAACTTTATGTTGTAACTTAAAAATATATTGGCTTTGACTTAAACTTTCTTCTCCACAGAAAGATGATTAAGTGCATGGGCTCTGGAGTCAAGATATTTGTCTTGGAATACTGGTTCTGTAATATACTGACAGTGTGACCTTGGGGAAGTTATTTAATCTCAGTTTAATTATTTATAAAACAGGGGAAGTAATGCCAGACTACATCATGGTGTCATCGTGAGGGCTAACCAGCTTAGCTGCGGAAAATGCTTAAAATCATGTCAGGCACACACCAAGACCTCTATCATCATCGTTATTATTATTATTATTATTATTATTATTATTATTATTATTATCCCTCCCCAGAATAGTTTTTTAGTCCTCCAAGTTTTGCAAATAAAGAACATTATTACGACACAGTTCAACGAGTCAGAAAAACTTTGGAAATACTCTGCTGGAAGATCTCAAATTTTCATTGTTTTGTATTATGAAATAGTTCCTCCTTTTCTGGCTCTGTGGTACTGTCCAAGGTGCTGAAAACTCCTGTCCATTTTTACTGTTACTGTTACCTTTATACTGAATACTTTTTTTTCTTTTTAATAGGAAACTTTTTTTAGACTTTATTTATTTGATAGTGAGAGATATCACAAGTAGGCACAGAGGCAGGCAGAGAGAGAGGAGGAAGCAAGCTCCCTGCTGAGCAGAGAGCCCGATGCAGACCTTGACTCCAGGACCCTGAGATGATGACCTGAGCCAAAGGCAGAGGCTTAACCCACTAAGCCACCCAGGCGCCCCCTATACTGAATAGTTTAATCCTAACTAGAATCATTTGGAGTAGAGCATCAGGGTTAGTGCATAATTCTATGAAATTAATGTTGTCTGCTCACTGGCAGAAAAGCAGGAGAAAAGTGTTTGATGATGGAAAGACTTGGGAAAATGGGTTGCTTATCAGTTAAATAACAAACCATCCCTTATCTCACTTGCACTGAAATCACATTTTGTGTATTTTTCATATTTGCATAAGAGTAAAGGTTTCCAATTTTTCAATTCAGTTTGCCAAATAGTTGGTTGTCCTGCCTGAGTAGTTTTGATCTGCAATCACGTCCAAGGCCAAGGGAACTTTGTCTAGTGCCACAACAATTCACTTCTTGAGACTCTAATAAAGAATGCTTTATTTAGTTACGCAGGTAAAGAGGGTATTTGCAGTTAAACAAACAAACAAACAAACAAACACAGAAAGGATATTTAGAAATAACTTCTGAGGTTTCTGGAGGTCAAGGTATATGTCCTATACAACATTATGTCCTTGACTGTTAATAGTGTTGACACATATTAGATGCATACATTCTTATGTAATTGAATTGAATACTTACCTGATTTCCAAGGCTGAGTCTGAAAGCCAAAATTTATCTTCACTATCATGTTTTGCATGAAGATTTAGATGATAAATTTCCATGCCTTTGCTACATTTCCCTAAAAATAACAAGAATCAAATTATAAGATGAATAATCTAATGCAGTGGTTAGGATCCAGGAGAATTTAGATCCCTCTGGTCTGTAATGTTCTCAGGTACCTAGGAATCTCCCTTTTCATCTCCAAATCTTTATTTCCATGGTCCCTTTACTAAGAATACAATACTAAAACTGAAATACATAGAACATTCTCTATCTGGATTTTCTAAAATTTCTTTCATATAGTAGGAGTAATATACAAGAAAAAAAAATACTAACTCCTAAAGAAAGCAATAGTAGTTTATATGAGTTTAAATGGACTGATTTCAATCGGTCCCCCACCCCCAACAAACACTTAATCATAAAATTCTACTTAATTCTGTTGTGAAAGACTACTGTTAAAAATAGTGCTATATTTTACTGGCATAGAATATAAATATAAATAGAATATTCATGGACAGTATATTTTTTATACCTTTTTAATTGGTTTATAAACTGTCAGTATTCAGAGGCCATAGGAATGAAGAAAGTTCTTTTGTAAATATTATAAAGTAAAATAATTCGTAGCTTCATGGTAAAGAGGATCATTTTCACTGATAATCACCCTATGCTCTAATTGATATCATGGAAACATTATCAGTTCAGTGATGATATTAGGAAGCCATCTTTTTCTGATTCTTAGTCTATTTTGTGATATATGCTTACAATATGTTTTATTATTCCTACCTTGTTTAGAATGTAATTTACTTTTTAAAGTAACTTTTTTCATTAAGGAGTTAGAATATGAAATATGACAATTCTTGGGATAAAACACTAAAATCTATTACTTGTTTGAGGAAGGTAAGAATTTTAGCCTTTTTTTGAAAAGTCTGGTGAATTTTATGTAACGATGGATTTGGCATTAAATTAAAACCAGTTTCGTATGGATTTTTATAAATCAGCTCATCCATAATACTGAAATACAGAAATAAATTTGGTAACATCTTAGTGGAAATATAGTAGGTTTTATTAATAAGAACCAGTGGCTTTATTTTGATCAGTTTTTTTTTTTTTTTACAATTATATTTATTTATTTATTTGACACAGAAAGAGAGAGAGGGGGAGAGAGAGAGAGAGACAGTGAGAGTGGGAATACAAGCAGGGGGAATGGGAGAGAGAGAAGCAGGCTTCCCACTGAGCAGGGATCCCGACGTGGGGCTCCACCCAGGATCCTGGATCATGACCCAAGCCAAAGGCTGAAGCCAAGCCATCAAGCCACCCAGGCGCCCCCAGTGGCTTAATTTTTGATTTAAAAAAGTATCAATTGTTGTCTTAGAAGTGCTATGAAATGATTTTTTCTTTTTAAGATTTTATTTATTTATTTGACACAGAGAGATCACAAGTAGGCAGAGAGGCAGGCAGAGAGAGTAGAGGAAACAGAGTCCCTGCCGAGCAGAGAGCCCAATGTGGGCCTCGATCCCAGAACCCTGAGATCATGACCTGAGCTGAAGGCAGAGGCTTTAACCCACTGAGCCACCCAGGCACCCTGAAATGAATTATTTTTTTAATTGGGTGGGGGGTTGTTGAAAGAGGGAATGGTTTTAAATTTTTTTTGATTTTAAGTAATAGCTACATAACACCAGAAAGAATCTCTTTTTAACTTCTGACGTGAAAACGTAGACTATTTACTTTCAACGTTTTTTGTACACTATTAAGATTTTTATAAGAATCTGTTTCCCAGAGGGGCACCTTGGTGTCTCAGATGGTTAAGCTTCTGCCTTCGGTTGGGGTCATAATCTGCAGGTACTTGGATTGAGCCCCGTGTCAGACTCCCAGCTCAGTAAGGAGTGTGTGTGTCTCCCTTTTCTTCTGTCTCCCCCCTGCTTGTGCACTCTCTCCCTTTTTCAAATGAATAAATAAAATCTTAAAAACAGAAAAAAGAAACTCTTTCCTAGAAATAAAATTAGCATTTTTCTTTCCTCTTCATTTCTCCTTCCTCTTCCGCCTTGCATATTTTTACTCACTTACTATAAATCTTGAGTGACTGTTACAGACCTGCATTTGATTTAGAAGTAGCTTTTATACCATTCATTGTAAGATTGTATTTCTAAAGATACCAAATTTAAAAGCAAGTCGGGTGCCTGAAAACTGTCATGAAGGTTCTTTGCTAGATCACATTGTATTAAAAAAAACCAAAAAACCAAAATCAAAACTATAATTTCTGTTCTAACAGTTAAAATGTATTCTCTGGCAAATGATATACCCAGAGCAATGATTCTAAGTTGATTATTAATGAAAGGATGGGAATCAGGCCTTGGTCTGTTATTATTCGAGTTGTGTGTGTGTGTGTGTGTGTGTGTGTGTGTGCAAGAGAGAGATTTTTTTTTTAATATTACCTAGTGCTATTTGTTTTTTTTTTTTAATAGCAACCTTTAAGACTAGGACAACTGTGGAGTATGGTTTTTCTGAAAGGGGTTCAATGATTCAAAGGTGGCTGAAAGCAATGATCTTTTATTTGATTGTGTGGAGTTTCTCCAAATCATTTCATCTTTATTTCATGTATGACTATCTGCAATTTGTTGTGGAATGCCTTAACATGATAAACATGATTAATTCCAGAATACTTATGAAGAATTAAGTAAGATCCACGAAGCAATGCAGACCTTAAGATTACATTTCACTCCAAGAATGAGGAGAAGCTATGGTATAACTTTATCATAGCATGGAAACATTCTTAAATTCTGGTCATTTTTTCCATTCATTTCTGGGGAAAACTGGAAAAAATGAATTTCCATCTAAAACGTGACTGATTTAATAATACAGAATTCCTCTACTTTCTGGGAACTGGAGATTATAGGTAGAATGACCATGAAAGTTGTAAGTAAATAGTACAGCAGAGCCATGTGGTAACCATAATCTAATTATATATATCATTATAATGTTTTTAAGCAAATCAAACAGTGTAAAAATCTGTATAAGAGAAAAAAACCTTTGGAGATGAAGTGAAAATTTGTCTTAAGGGCCAAAGAAATGTTAAATCCAGCCTCCTGAGATTCCTAAGTTAGTTGTGGGTCGGGAGATGACTGTAAAGCTTGACTTTCAGTTGTTGGAACCCCCATCTTTTAGGCTATTGACTATGGAACCTATAAGTAGTTTCAGACTTTCCTGTAAGGATAACTGCTGAAAATGAAGTCAGCCTCTTAGCTTGAGTTTCTGGTCATTTTGGGAGTTGTAAAACACTGAGGAATTAACTCCAAAGTTACTTTGGAAGGTTGCATTGTGGGGACTGAAATACTTATTTCTTTAGGAGTGAACATTTCTTAAAGTCTTACAAAGTTTTAACACCAAGTAAAGGGAACATAGATCACATTGTGTTAATATTTATCCAAAAAGGGTTCATAAAAACTTGTAGTTACAATATTTAAGAATATTTGAATAGAAAAACAGATTTGCTTATAACTGTAACTTTATTATTCAAATTCACAATTTGAATAATTTAGAAGCATGATTTTATTTATTTATTTAAATAGTACTTTTTTTTAAAAGAGATTTTTATTTATGTATTTGACACACAGAGAGAGATCACAAGTAGGCAGAGAGGCAGGCAGAGAGAGAGGAGGGAGCAGACTACCCGCTGAGCAGAGAGCCCGATGTGGGCCTCAAACCCAGGATCCTGAGATCATGACCTGTGCCAAAGGCAGAGGCTTTAACCCACTGAGCCACCCAGGCGCCCAGAAGCATGATTTTAAATTAAGTCTTAGTAAGCTTGTAAACATTATTGGAACACTTAATTTATAAGTTTTGCATTTCTTCACATTATAGTTTAAATATATTGATTCTTCCAGTAATTTAATTACTCACTAAGGCCTATATTCCAAAATTTTACATGTATAAATGCAGTTTCAAATGTTTATAGATGTTTAAATTTATAATAAAAACAAACATTATTCACAGAACACTTAAAATAGGTTTATGAGATTTGTAAACAGCACATTGATTCCTTTAGTTTAAACATTTAAGAAAGATGGGGCGCCTGGGTGGCTCAGTTGGTTAAGCAACTCCCTTTGGCTCAGGTCATGGTCCAGGAGTCCCGGGATCGAGCCCCACATCAGGCTCTCTGCTCCGCTGGAAGTCTGCTTCTCCCTCTCTCACTCTGCTTCTCCCTCTCTCACTCCCCCTGCTTGTGTTCCCTCTCTGGCTGTGTTTCTCTCTGTCAAATAAATAAATAAACAAACAAACAAATAAATAAATAAATGAATAAATAAATAAAATCTTTAAAAAAATAAAAATTTAAGAAAGAGTTTGATTGTATACATTTTTTAAAAAATGAATTTTATAACAGAAAGTAAAGAAAAGCTCTGAATAGACTTTTCTGTACTCAAAAACTACTCTTGAGGACATCAAAAACCACATACTTAGCTGAGAAAGTTTCTGGCATTTTCAGCAATTGACATTCAGTTTTGTTGACTGACTAACTCATCTAGACGTCTTTGGAACTAAAACTGGATTTTACCACGTAAATACTAACAAAACCTTTATTTAGGAGTCACAATAGGAGAGAATCAGAATGTGTTCATTAGATCAGGAGGCAAAGGTTTCCGTTAAGTCCTGAACTCATTAAAGACTACAAGTTGAAAGGAATAACTACGAGTCAAAATTCCTACTGTGGTCCAGTTTGAAAAGGCTCTAGGCTTTTTTAGAGCCTTTTTAAAATGAAACATTTAGTGCTAATTGGTATATGTTTCCACTTTGGGAAGTAAAGGAAAGTATTCTAGAAACTATTTCAAATACGTCTTTTTTTTTTTTAAGATTTAATTTATTTATTTGACAAAGAGAAACACAGCTAGAGAGGGAGTACAAGGAGGGGGAATGAGAGAGGGAGAAACAGGCTTCCCGCTGGGCAGGGAGCGCAATATGGGGCTCGATCCCAGGACTCTGGGAGCATGACCTGAGCCGAAGGCAGATGCTTAATGACTGAGCCACCCAGGCACCCCTTCAAATGCATCTTTAATAGCAATACTGGGATGCTCAATTTACTACTATAATGAAACTTCATTAAAGCATCTCATTTTCATGTTTGGTTATTTTGATGGACAAAATATGCTCTCATGTTCTTAGGATGGATTTTACATTTATCATTTTCATTATAAAAATCTAAATATGGTATGGTATGACTAGTATTTCCTTGAAAGCCATCATATTTTGCCCATAACATTGAGTTCTTGATTTCCCAATGTATCCCCTTTCTCTATAGGTTGGAATAAGTAGATGATACACATGTAATATAAAGCTACAATGAAAAAAAATCTATAAACCCTTTGATCTGTGTTGAGTGGTCAGCAAAATTTCTCTTCTGGCAAGACACGGACATTTCCTCCTGTATCTGTCATTGTTGACATGAAATGGAGCGACATCTATGGATGATTGCCTGATGATTAAATGTGCTAGTATCTATTCCAGAATTAAGCACGACTCTAACATTTACAAACCTGAGTTATGTTTTATTAGCTTCCTATAAATCAGTGTGTCTTATCTATCCCTACCCCCTGTCTCCTGAATTATGCTTTGGAGTTGTGGCATTTGCCAATAGTAGAGGACACTATAGAAAAGAGACCTTATTTTTTTTTTTCAGTTTTATTGTAAAGATGTCGTGATTTTGTTCATTAGATCTACACTGTCCCTTTTATGAGAGCTTCTATGGGACTCGATCCGGGGTCTCCGGGATCATGACCTGAGCCGAAAGCAGTTGCTTAACCAACTGAGCCACCCAGGTGCCCATGTTATCTTGGTATATTTTATGTCTAATTGTAAACCACTTCCCATCTATGTTGCAAAAGACAGAAAAACACATGGACTGTTGGACAGGCAGACCGACAAGCAGGTGTTCTAGAGGTTCTTAGGAAAGCCTGCTGGAGGGCTCCTGGGTGACTCAGTTGGTTAAGCGGCTGCCTTCTGCTCAGGTCATGATCTCTGGGGTCCTGGGATCGAGGCCTGCATTGGGCTTCCTCAGAAAGCCTGCTTCTTCCTCTTTCTCTACTGCTCCCCTTACAGAAGAGGACTGCCTAGAGTGTGGCTTTAGATGAACTTGGGTTTGAATTTTCCCTCTGTTTAGTTAACCATCTGTCTTTGATCCAGATATTTTAATCTCTCTTATGTTTGTTGAGTTCACTTATATAATGGTAATAAGGTCAGCTACATTTTCAAACTCACGGAAAAGTAAAATTAAGTGGTTTTGGGAGCACCTTCCCAATGTCTCAGTGTAGTGCACGTGACTGGGATAACCTTAAAGTTTATTGTTCCAACAGACGGCGTTGAGGGTTAAATGGGGACATATTACTAATTATAAGGACAATCAACATGAATGGTCACCTCGTATATAGGAAACTATAAATGCCTTTACATTCACAGATGCTTTCAAGGAGGAGTATATTTGGTGATACATGTATATTGTGAGTGTGTGTGTGTGTGTGTGTGTGTGTGTGTGTGTGTATCAAAGACTACATACACTGACAAACCATGTTTAGTGGAAGATTTGCATTGATCCTGGCTTTCACAGAATCTGCTTTGGCGACATCTGCAGCAAGTTGCAAGAACTAAAATATAACGTTGAGGTTTAGGTTAAAGACTCCGGTGAATGAATAATCAGGAACTGCAAGGTCGAAAACTGGAGCTAGAGAATTTGGAGTATCAGCTTACAGTTATTAGAAGCCCATTTGCTGTAATTAGGGCATGAGGTTAGAGGGAAATGTCAGGTACAGATTGCGCTTCAGCGAGAAGAGGGATAAAACTATATGCAGAGAAAGAGACCTATGTGGAGGGCAGGACAGAGGCAAAGGCTAGAAATCTGCCTAATGAATTAGACAGCGTTGGTCCAAATACTCATTTTGCTAAGCTAAGTGAGTAGAGGCAAGTTTTTTAAATCATCTGAGCCCTCTTTCTAGATCTTATAAGGTAGATAATCATATCCACCCCACAGACAGTTTGAAAGAAGGGGTGAGCAATACCATTATTTCCTGCTGATCTCCCCAAATCAACAAATTCCTCATGTTCACTGCTTGGACAAGTTTGAGAACCAATGTTTGGTTAATGAACGCTTGTTTTAGCAGTAGTCTCTTGAGCCCATGAAACAGCAACTTCCTCATCGCTCAGGCTTCCCTTTTGCTGCCCACAAAGGAATGGTGGGACAAAACTCCTTCTGAATTCTGTCATTCCCAGGAAAAGTGTCATTTTCTAGCTATGGAAAACATCTTTTCCTAGGACCCTTTGCTGCACAGAGGAGAGGAATAATCTACACCCTTTACTGACTTCCTGCCTGAATCAACATATCAAAAACTCTCTCAGGCTGGCATCATTCATGTGTTAAAGGTAAATGAAAAGAGATAGGAAAATTATTTACAATTATAAGAAAATGTATTCGGAGGCATCTGGGTGGCTCAGTCGGTTAAGCGTCTGCCTTCAGCCCAGGTCATGAGCCCAGGGTCCTGAGATTGCTTCTCGCTTAGCAGGGAGCCTCCTTCCGCCTGGTGCTCTGCCTGCTTCTGTTCTCTCTCTCTCTCTCTCTCTCTCTCTCTCTCTCTCTCTTTCTCTCTCTCTCTGTCAAATAAGTAGGTAAATAAATATTTCTTTAAAAAAGGTGTATTCACTTGTACTCTGTAAGGATCTAAAAGTCACCAAGCAGGTGCATTCAGATTTCGTACTTCTCTCCCCGCCCCCCACCTAATGTGTTCACTGATCCTCCCCCTCTGTTTCCCACAATTGTCCACGAGTCAGCTCCATCACTCTGGTGACCTGTATTGCTGAGCAGTGTCGATAGGCCCCTGGTGGCTCTCACTAACTCCATCCTTTGTTTTGGAGAAATGTCTCTTCATAGGTAAGAAACTAAGCATCGCCATCTGGGCTTATCTAAGATCCTAAAAGCCCTCTGAATGTGTGTTGATGGTCTCATTTCAGAGTCCCCAGAGCATCATTGGAGCACATCATAGGAACACAAATCACTGTTAGAGAGTGCATTCTTCCAAACTCAGTCAGCCTGTGTGTCTCAGAAAATACATCCACTTCTGGCAGCTTTTCATGAAGCATGCCTTATCAGAAAATAAAAATTAAAACATGAATTTTTAAGATTTTTATGTTTTCTGGTGTGTGTGTGTTTAAATTTGACCTTGCGTTCAGATAGACACATAGTATAGTGGCTCCTTCTGTTGGGGCTCTCTGATACATTCAGGCCCATCGTTAAACTTGAACTACACTGAACATCAGAGCTCTATGAATCTCACTTTCTCTGCACAGCCTTCCTTGGCTGCTGTTGTCTTGATTAAAGACAAGGAATATTAATGCATGTGGAAGTGCTATGCAAATGTTAGTTGCTCTTGCCAATTTTTATCTTCCCTAAACAACTCTGCCACATAAAACATTTGTCATAAATTAATTTGTATATATCCTTTGATTAATGAATGTTATTTTTGTCTTCCTAATATTGTCCCTGATTCATGTGTTTTCAAATACATTGTTCGATGATTCATACGTGGTGATCTTATCTCCATGAGCAGACTGTTAATGTTCTAAGATGAAGGCAAGGAACAGATATTATCTATTCCCTTAACTATGTTTAATAAAGGTCTGCTGCTTAGATGTTTTCTAAAATATTGGCTGGTGAAAGATTTGCGGGTCTTCGGGGCGTGCAATTTCCTGTTGATGTACCTAACTCCCCATTCTGTGCCATGACATTTAGTTTTCTTGTACCAAAAGATCTTCATTTTTTTCAACTACCTATTGAGCTGTGTGAGTAACATGTAAAAAAGGCTGTGCATATTTAATGTGTAAACCTGACATGCATGGGGATAAATATCATCACTGATGATGAAAGCAGCTCGTGAAACCAGCACTGACATCAGGGCCATAGATGCTTTCATCATACTGTTTTCTTGCATTCCTCCATTAATATTAATATATACGTGAGTTTGAGCATGCATCTTTTCTTCTTCAAGATGTATTTATTTGAGAGAGAGGGAGCAAGAGACTAGGAGGCAGAGGGAGATAGAAAGAGAGAATCTCCAGCACACTCCCTGCTGAGTAGGAAGCCTAAACTAGACTCGGTCCCAGGACCCTGAAATCATTACCTGAGCCAAAACCTAGAGTCGGACACTTAAGTGACTAAGCCACCCAGGTGCCCCATTGAGTGTGCAACATAACATTCGATCTACTGACCTTATAAATTTTAAGTTTACAACACAGCATTGTTAGACATAAGTACTGTGCTATATAGTGGCTACCCATTATTTATCTGGCATAACTGAAACTTTGCGCCCTTTGACCATCATTTCCCTATTTTCCCCTCCCCTCACCAACTGGTAAAACTGCCTTTGTGAGTTTAACTGTTTTAGATTTCACGTGTACCTGAGACCATACAGTAATAGTCCTTTTATGTCTGGCTTATTTCGTATCGCTTAAGGTCCTCTGTGTCCATTCACTTTGTTGCAAATGGCAGGATTTTCTAATTTTTTTAGGGCTGAATAATACTACACATATGTATATACCGCATTTTCTTTATCTGTTCATCCTTCAATGGGCATATAGGCTGATTTTGGCTATTGAGACTAACACAGCAATGGGCCTAGCAGTGCAAACACCTCTTTTCGAATTCTGATATCAATTCCTTTGGATAATCAAGTGAGATTGCTGCATCATATATTAGTTCTGTGGAGTAATCACCATACTGATTTCTGTAATAGCTGTACTAATTTACATTCCTGCCATCAGTATACAGGATGTGCTTTTCTTCACATCCATGCCCATACTTGGTATGTTTTGATTTCTTAATAATAGCCATCCTAATAGGTGTGAGGTGATAATCTCACTATAAGTTTGAATTGCATTTTCCTGATGATGTTGAACCTCCTTTTGTATACCTGGTGGCCATTTGTATGTCTTCTTTGGAGAAATGTCTGTTCAGGTTCTCTTCTTATTTGTTAATTGGGTTATTTGTTTTCTGCTATTGAGTTGTATGAATTCCTTATGTATTTTGGATATTAACCTCTTATCAGATATATGGCTTGCAACTATTTTCTCCTATTTCATTGGTTGACTTTTTATTTTCTTGATGATTTCCTTTGCTATAAAGAAGTTTTTTAGTTTGATTATGTTGCACTTGTTAATTTTTGTTTTTGTTGTTTGTGTTTTGGGTGTTAGATCTAAAAAAAATCATTGCCAAATCCAATGTCAAGGAACATTTTCCTTAGGTTTACCTCTAGGATTTTTACAGTTTCAAGTCTTACATAAAGTCTTTAATCCACTTTGAGTCAATTTTTGTGTATGGGGTAAAATGGGAGGCTGATTTCATTCTTTTGCATGTCAATGTCTAGTTTTCAGTAGCATTTATGAACAGAGAGTCCTTTCTCCATGTGTATTTCTGGACTCTCTAACAAAACTGATTGACCATGAAAGCATGAGTTTATTTCTGGGTTCTCTATTGTGTTCCACTGGTCGTCAATATTTCCATTTTTTTATTTCAATACTGTACTATTTGGATTACTATAGGCAACCTCATTTTGCTGTACTTTGTTTTATTGTGCTTCAGATTCTATGCTCTCACAAACTGAAGGTCTGTGGCAATCTGGCATTGAGCAAGTCTATCAGCACCATTTTTCTAATAACACTTGTTCACTCTGTGTCTGTGTGTGACATTTTGATAATTCTCACAATATTTCAAACTTTTCAATTATTATATTTATTATGATCCATGATGAGTGATTATGATGCTCAGATGATGGTTAACTTTTTTTAGCAAAAATATATTTTAATTAAGTTATATACATTTTCTTCTAGAATATTATTACATACTTAATTGACCTATAGTATAGGATAAACATAAATTTTATATGCATTGGGAGACCAGAAAATTCATTTGACTGACTTTATTGTCATATTCATTTTAGTGCAGTGGTCCACGACTGAGCCTGCAATATTTCTGAAATATGTCTTATAGCTTTGTAACATAATTTGAACTCAGGAAATGTGATACCTCCAACTTTGTTTCTTCTTGTTCAGAATTGCTTGGATATTTCTGTTCTTTTAGGATTTTTTTTCTCCTGCTATGAAAAATGCCACTGAAAGTTTGATAGAAATTGTCTTGAATCTATGGAATGCTTTGGATAGTGTGGACATTATAGCAGTACTAATTTTTCTAGTTTATGAATATGAGATATCTTTCCATTTATTTGTGTGTTGTTCAGTTTCTTTCATCAATGCTTTGTGATTTTCAGTGTACAGATCTTTCATCTTGTTTAATTTTATGCCTAAGTATTTTTTTAAAATTATATTATAAACAGGTTTGTTTTCTTAATTTTTAAAAATGTTTTACTATTAGTATATAAAAACAATTGATTTATGTATGTTGATTTTGTATCCCACAACTTTACTGAACTCATTTATTTTTTGATGGAGTCTTCAGTGTTCTTTATATAAAAATCGTGTCTTCTACAAGCAAAAGACTTCCTTTCTGATTTTTGTGTATTTTATTTCTTATTCGTGCTTAATTGCACTGGCTAGGATTTCCACTACTATGTTGAATAGAAGAGGTGAGAGTGGGTCGGCATTCTTGGCTTGTTCTTGATTTTATAGGAAAAACTTTCAGCTCTTTACCTTTTTTTTTTTTTTTTAAGATTTTTTCTTTGACAGAGAGAAACACAGCCAGAGAGGGAACACAAGCAGGGGCAGTGAGAGAGGGAGAAGCAAGTTTCCCGCCTAACAGGGAGCCCGATGTGGGGCTCGATCCTGGGTGTCCAGGATCATGACCTGAGCCAAAGGCAGTCGCTTAACCATCTGAGCCACCCAGGTGCCCCAGCTCTTTACCTTTGAGTAGGAAATTATCTATGGACCTGTCATTATAACCTTTATTATGTTTGAGTCCATTCCTTTTAGATCTAATTTACTCAGAGTTTTTATTATGAAAAATGTTTTATTTTGTCAAATGCTTTTTTTGTTTCTACTGATGTAATCATATGAAGTTTCTTTTTCATTCTATTAATGTGGTATGTGACATTTATGGATTTGTATATGTTGAACCATCCTAGCATCGAGGGATAAGTGCCAGTTGATAATTTTGTGTGGTCCTTTTAGTGAGCTTTTGAACTTGGTGCCCTAGAATTTTGTTGAGGGTATTTGAATATGCGTTCATTAGTGAAATTGACTTATTATTTTTTTTCTTGCAGTGTCTTTGTATGACTTTGGTATCAAAGTAATGCTGGTTTAATAGAATGAGTTTGAATATGTCAATTGTCTTCAATTTTTGGAAAAGTTTGAGCAAGATTAACATTCATTCTTCTTTTAATATTTGATATAATTCATTTGTAGAGCCATCTGCTCCTGTTTTTTGTTTGTTTGTTTACTTATTTGTACTTTGTGGGGAGATTTTTGATTACCGATTCAATCTCCTTCCTCATTATTGACTTATTTAGATTTTCTCTTACTTCATGGTTCAGTCTTGGTAAGTTTTATATTTCTAGGACTTTATCAATTTCTTCTAAATTATCTAACTATATTTGTGGTAGCAGTTGGGTCTCCTATTTCATTTACAATTTTATTTAATTTTTTATTCTCATTTTCCTTAGTGCAGTTAAGCGTTTTATTTGTTTGGTGCCACCTGGGTGGCTCAGTCAGCTAAGTGTCTGTCTTTGGCTCAGGTTGTGATTTTAGGGTCCTGTGACTGAGCCTCATGTTGGGCTCCCTGCTCATTGGGGAGTCTGCTTCTCCCTCTCCTGCCTGCCACTCCTCGTACTTGTGCTCCCTCTCTCTGTCAAATAAATAAAGAAAGAAAGAAGGAAAGAAAGAAAGAAAGAAAGAAAGAAAGAAAGAAAGAAAGAAAGAAAAGAGTTTCATCTCTTTATCCTTTAAAAAAAGCATCTAAAATTTTTAATATTTTCTGTTAATTTTCTTATCTCTTATTTCTATTTTGATCTATATTATTTCTTTTGCTAAATATGGGGTTTTTTATTCTTTTATTTTTAGTTCTTTTAGTTATAAAATTAGGGTGTTTAGGAGATCATTGTTTAATATTAATGCAGTTATTTATCACTGTATATTCCCTTCAGCATTGCTTTTGCTGCATCTTATATGTTTTGGCATGTTGTGTTTCCATTTTTGTTTGTATTAAGATTTTTTTTTTAATTTCCCTTTTGATTTGTTGTTTGATCTGTTGGTTTTTCAGGAGTCTGTTTTTTAATTTCTATGTATTTATGAATTTCCAATTTTTTCTCCTCTTGATTTCAACTTTCATATCATTGTGGTTGGAAAAAATATTTGATATGATTTTGATTTTTTAAAGTTAAGACTTTTTTGTATTCTTTTTTTTTTTTTTTAAGGTTTTATTTATTTGACAGGGAGAAACACAGCCAGAGAGGGAACACAAGCAGGGGGAGTGAGAGAGGGGGAAGCAGGCTTCCCGGGGAGCAAGGAGCCCGATGTGGGATTCGATCCTGGGTCTCCAGGATCATAACCTGAGCCTAAGGCAGTTGCTTAACCAACTGAGCCACCCAGGCGTCCCGACTTTTTTGTATTCTAATTTATGATATATCCTAGAGAATATTCCTTGTGCATTTTAGAAAAAAAAAAAAAGTACTTTGCTGCTATTTGAAGGAATCTTCTGGGGTACCTCCGTGGCTCAGCTGATTAGGTGTCTTGCCTTGGCTCAGGTCATGATTCCAGGGTCCTAGGATTGGGCCCAGTGCCAGGCTCCCTGCTCAGTGCCAGAGTCTTTTTCGCCCTTCCTCTTTGTTCCTCCCCCCACCACTCAAATAGATAAAAGCTTTAAAAAAAATGGAATATTCTGGGCACCTGGGTGGCTCAGTGGGTTAAAGCCTCTGCCTTCAGCTCAAGTCATGATCTCAAGGGTCCTGGGATCAAGGTCCGCATCTGGCTGTCTGCTCACCGGGGAGCTTGTTTCCTCTGCACTGTCTGCCTGCCCCTCTGCCTACTTGTGATCTCCCTCTTTCTCTCTGTCCAAAAAAAGAGACCAAAAAAGTTTAAAAAATAAAAATAATAAAATAAATTAAATTAAATAATGGAATGTTCTTTATATCTCTGTTGGGTCCATTTAGTCAATAATGTTAAGTCCACTATTATCAACTTTTTGTCTGGATTATCTATCCATTGAAAATGGGGTTTTGAGGTTTTGTTCAGGTGTATAACCTAGTGATTTGACATTTATATACATTATAAAATGATCACCAAGATAAAGCTAGTTACCATCTTTCACCATACAAATTTATTAAAATACTATTGTCTTTATTTCCTATGCTGTATATCCCTGCAAATTATTTGTTTTATAATTGGAACTTTGTACCTCTCAACCCCCTTCACCTGTTTCACCCATTTCCTAACCTCTCTGGCAACCACTAGTTTGTTCTCTGTGTTTATAAGATTATTTCCATTTTTAATTTATTTTTTAGATTCTACATGTAAGAGTATTTTCCCTTCTCAGTCTGACTTATTGCATTTAATATAATTTCTCTGGGTTCATCCATGTTGCTGCAAAATGAAGTATTTCATTCTTTTTTATGGCTGAGTAATATTTCAATATGTATATTTATCACATGTTTATCAATTCATCTGTTGATAGATACTTAGTTTATTTTCTTATCTTGACTGTTATAAATAATGCTGAGTGAATGTAAAGGTGCATATATCTTCTCAGTTAGTGTTTCTGTTTTCTTTGAAGAAATACCAGAAGTAGAATTGGTGAAGGATATGATACTTCTATTTTTAATTTTTTGAGTAACTTCTGTACTATTTTCCATAATGACTGTAACAATTTACTTTTCCACTAATAGTGCACAAGGGTTTCCTTTCCTTCCCCCACATTCTTACCAACAGTTACTATTTCTTGTCTTTTTGATACTAGCCTTTCTGAAAGGTATTAAGTGATTTCTCATTATGATTTTGATTTGCATTTCCCTGATGATTAGTGATATTGAGCAGTTTTTCATGTGTTTGCTGGCAATCTTGATGTCTTTGGGAAAATGGCTGTTTAGGTCTTCTGTTCATTTTTAATCAGATTTTTTAGTTTTTTGGTATTATATGAGTTATTCTTTACAATTTGGATATTCTTGTTAGATGTACCATTTGCAAATATCGCCTCCCATTCAGTAGTTTGCATTTTTTTTGGTAAGATTTTATTTATTTGATAGAGAGAAACACAGTGAGAGAGGGAACACAAGCAGGGGGAGCGAGAGAGGGAGAAGCAGGCTTCCCACCGAGCAGGGAGCTTGATGTGGAGCTCGATGTGGGGCTCGATCCCAGGTCTCCGGGATCATGACCTGAGCCGAAGGCAGTCGCTCAACCAACTGAGCCACCCAGGTGCCCCTGATTTGTTTTGTGATGGTTTCCTTCTTATATAAAAGCTGTTTTAGTTTGATGCAGTCCCAGTTGTTCACTTTTGTTATTGTTGACCTTGCTTGCGGAGGCAGTCCCAAAAACACATTGCTAAAACTTTTGTCCAAGTGTTTCCTACCTATGTTTTCTTTTAGGAGTTTGATGGTTTCACGTCTTACATTTAGGTCTTTGCTCATTTGTATTCCAGTTTTATCCCTTTTTTTAAGCTGTCCCGTTTTTCTAATGTCATTTATTGAAGAGACTATCTTTTCTTCATTGTATGTTCCTGCCTCCTTTGTCATTGATTAATTAACCAATTAAGCATGAGTTTATTTCTTAGTTCTCTCTTCTGCTCTATTGATCTGTGTCTCTTTTTCTGCCAGTGCCATATTTTTTAATTACTGTAGCTTTGTAGTATAGTTTGTAATCTGGGAATATGATACCTCCAGGTTTGTTCTTTCTCAGGATTGCTTTGGATATTTGGGGTCTTTGTGGTTCTATATATATTTTAAGATTGTTGTAGTTCTGTAAAGTCATTGGTATTTTTATAGGGATTATATTGGATTATATTAGATCATATTGGCTAATATGAACATATTTTTTTAAAGATTTTATTTATTGATTTGACAGAAACACAGCCAGAGAGGGAACACAAGCAGGGGGAGTGAGAGAGGGAGAAGCAGGCTTCCTGCCGAGCAGGGAACCCGATGCGGGGCTTGATCCCAGGTCTCTGGGATCATGACCTGAGCCAAAGGCAGTTTCTTAAGCAACTGAGCCACCGAGGCGCCCCTAATATGGGCATTTTAACAATATTTTTTCTAATCCATGAGCAAGATCTATCTTGCTGTTTATTTGTGTCATCTTCAATTACTTTCCTTAGTGTTTGAAAATTTTCAGAGTACACGTTTTTCACCTCCTTGGTTAAATTTATTTTTCCTAGATATTTTATTCTCCTTTTTTAAAGATTTTGTTTATTCATTTGACAGAGAGAAACACAGCAAGAGAGGGAACACAAGCAGGGGGTGTGAGAGTGGGAGAAACAGGCTTCCCACCAATCAGGGAGCCTGATGTGGGACTGGATCCCAGGACTTAGGGATCATGACCTGAGCCGAAGGCAGACGCTTAACTGAGCCACCCAGGCACCCCCTATTTTATTCTTTTTGATGCACTCATAAGTGGGAATGTTTTCTTAATTTCTCTTCCTGGTAGTTCATCATTAGCATATAGAAACAACAGATTTCTCTATATTAATTTTTCTACAATTTTACTGAATTCATTCTTTAGTTCCAGTAGTTTTTCATAGAGTCTTCAGGGTTTTCTATGTATAGTATCATGTCATCTATAAATAATAAAAGTTTTATTTCCTTCTTACCAGTCAGTGCCTTTTATTTCCTTTTCTTGTTTGATTTTGAGTGACTATTATTACTTCCAGTACTGTGTTGATAAAGATTTGTTAATATTTTTGTGGCAATTGGGCTTGAATTTTTTTCTTCTTGTTTTGTGTATGTACTACAAGTTTTTTTCTTTGCAATTTTTGTGAGATTTACTTATAATAGTCTATTTTAATATGACAACTGCTTCTTTCATGTGTAAATACTCAATACTTTACTCCACTTTCTCACATTCTATGTTACTGATGCCACGATTTACATATTTTTATAGTGATGTCACAATTTACATATTTTCACCTTTTAGCATGTTTTTTACTTGAGTATAAAATAGGACAGGTATTTGGGCCAGTGTAGGGCAACAGCATAGGTTAATGAGAGATGCTGACTGAAAAATGTATACTAGGTATTGCCTGTGAGAGGCAAAGGAAGATCATCAGTGTTGTATTCAACAGAATCATGTATCATCATTCATCAACATCAAGAAGGAAACAAACAACGAGGACAGATCTTTCAGTGAGGGACCTAGCCTTGTGCCAGTAAAATTCTGATTCTAGGATCTATTTGATTTTCACAGTAAGAACACACTACTTTTTTAGTGTTGTCTGAGTACCAAGTATATAACATTACCTGTTGTCTTTACCAAAGCTTTTCTATCCTATAGATCTTCTGTATCCCAGTAAGATACAAAGTTTCTATTTTTACTTATTTTTCTGTGTTTTGTAAATAGATGGAACCAAATTTGGTTTTCCATAATTAAGTGTTTTGGGTGCTATTTTATTGTTGTTTTACTTTGTTTTTTAATCAACAGTCACTGAAGGTAGGGACAGTTACGTGTATCTTCCTTGATACCCTTCCTGTCTAATGCCAAAGTAAATTTTGATCCAATTCTTGCTACAAATACAGATTTTTATTGGAATGAAAGCATGAAATTAGTCATAATCATGTTAGCTGAATAGCAACATCCAGTTCTTTTAAGAGTTTTACCCACATGTTGTGTAAAGATAATGACTGCAGCATACACAACAGTTATTCAAGAGGCAAGAATTATTTCAGATTATAATTGGCCTCCATAATCAGAATCTTCTGTAATAGTGTTGAGATTCAAGGCTGTTTAAAAATCAAATCTCAGGTCCCATTAAAAAGGGAAAGATTTTGTATAACAAGTTCATGCAAAGAAATGTATGACATTCTATCCTATCCACACAATTTGAAATTGCATCACCAGATTCGCCAATGAAACTGCATTTGAAAAATCTTTTATGCTATTTACTAAAAAAAAAAAACAACTCTTTTTCTGATCAGAGATAAAGAGAACTGGAGTGCTTTAATAGCTACTCTATCCTTTAGATTATATGAGAACGAACCCAGTTGAGACAAGTAATTACCCTTGATTGTAAATTAAAGCTCTGTTTACCATGGATTCTCACACGCACACACACACACACACACACACACACACACCACTATGCTTCAATATCTTAACATCTATTATAGACCTCCTGACACCCTTTTATAGTGAGGACCACTAGGCTCAGAGGGTGATTCATGAGCCTCTGAGTTTAAAGCTAGTAACTAGGGAAAGGGAGAGTTGTCCTCACATGGTGTTAGACAATATATTCATACATACATGTTCTTTATACAATATCATACCTCCTGAGCTTTTTCTATCAATGGGTGCTAAAAACCAAATAACCCTATTTATTTGATTAAGCCTGATGTATTGCTTGGTACCAAAAAGAAAATGCTAACGACTCCTGTAAATATGTACCTATTGCAGTTTCTTTTCCTGGAGCACGTAGGGACTTCTATGCCTTGAGTCAATTTGCTGTGTATGACAATGAGATACAGTATCCAGGGGAGAAGCACAGAGATGATTCAGCAGGAGTTAATCTCAACAGATCACTAAATTACTGCTGGCAAGGGAAGTAAGCCACAGAAGCTGGCTTGCTCAGATGAGAACAAATGGGAAAAGCTCCCAGCCAGATACTGAATAGAAGAGGCATGTTCTTACTCCTTCTCGATGCAGCTTGGGGTAAATGATGTTGGTGTCTTTAGTTCTTTGGTGATTCTCAAAAGACAGATTATGGATTCCAATGAGAATGTGATAAATCTCTAGTTCTAATCAAGAAGGAAGGCACTATATTATTTCTGCTCTAGATCCTTGCCTGCTGATGGTTATAGCTTCACACTAGAAAGAATTTTTTTTTCTAACAAACTGTGGTTAAAAGCACAAGATTTCTTTTTAATGAAGTGGTGCTTTCTGAAGTCATTCCCTTCAGGTCTGAGTGTTGCCATAAATTTAACACTTGGGATGTAATATAGAATTAGATCTACATATGCAAGTCTGTATGTTACTGTATCTGAAGGTGATGTATTAGGTAGAAATAGCTCATCACCTTTCATCACGGGAACAGAGGCAGGCGAGTTGGAAGTTCTATGTTGATCCTCCTAGGAGAGGCACCTAAGAAAGGGCCACTTTCTACCTTGTGCTGTTTTTGTATTTTTTCAGTGTTCTCCAAGATTCATTGTTTATGCACCACACCCAGTGCTCCAGGAAATACGTGCCCTCCTTAATTCCCCCCACCAGACTCATGCATGCCCCCACCCTTCTCCCTTCCAAAACCCTTATTTTTTTTCTCAGAGTCCACAGTCTCTCATGCTTTGTCTCCCTCTCTGATTTACCCCAGTTCACAGTTCCTTTCCTTCTCCTGCTGTCCTCCATGTTACCCCTTATGCTCCACAAGTAAGTGAAACCATGTGATACTTGACTTTCCCTTCTTGGCTTATTTCACTCAGCATAATCTCTTCCAGTCCAGTCCATGTTGCCACAAAAGTCGGGTGTTCATCCTTTCTGATGGAGGCATAATATTCCATTGTATATGTGGACCACATCTTCTTTATCCACTCATCTGTTGAAGGGCACCTTGGCTCTTCCCACAGTTTGGAGTTTGTAAGAAAGGCCCACTTTCTTTACTGCTCCTAATATGGAAGGTGATGATATTTATTTTTCTTTGTACTTTTTCTGACTCATTTTTAAACATGTTGTTTGGAAAAATGAAATTATTTGATATAGCCTAATAAGATAATTCGGTATTCTTATCCAGTGTTCAAAGGTAATTTGTCTGCATTTTTAATCGAAGTTTAGTTGACGTATTAGTTTCAGGCTTGTGGCGTAGCGATTCACCATGACACACGATAACTACACTTCGGGAGGGTATCTTTTCTTGACCTGTCTCTGAATGTTTAAATCCTGAGAACACCCTAGGTTTGCAGTTATTAGCGGAACAAATATCAAGTTCCCTATTCTCCTTTCTGTCCTATTGAAGTGTGTATGTGTTAGTTCTTGCTTTTATGCTTCTATTCATACCCTTTGTACATTCTGCTAGTTCTTCCTCCTAAACCAAGTAATAAACTCTTTTGGGGATTTGGGTAATTTCAGTTTGGGAGCACATTCAATCTGAGATTACTCGAAATGTTTAGAGAATGTTTACCTCCTGGAAAGTAATCAGTCTGTTGTAGATATTCCCCTGGTCTTTGTGGAAGGACCTGATTGATTTTCTTTTCCCCTTTGATATAACACATAGAATGAGTGTGTGTGTGTGTGCCTGTATGTGTGTGCATATGTGTTTGCAGTGCATGTGTATGTGATGATGAACACACACACACACACACACACACACACACACACACACACGGTTTTCCCAAATCCATTCATCTGCTAAAATCATACCAGAGCTAGAGAAATTCTTGTTTTAAGTAAACTAGCCTTAGGAGGGTCAATGGCAACAGAAATTATAGGATAGACATTTCTGGCATGGATCATAGCGAATTTAGATCTTTTTGTCTTCCAGGTTTCTATTCTTTCAACTACAGCACAATATCTTCTAGAGCAGTATCTGAATCCCAAGTCCCCAGGGTAATCTAAATCTGATGAGAGAATAATCTCTGTTGACTGTAGGGAAAGGATAATTTCAATTTAGTAATTTTGATATCAAAGGAAGGGGGGATTGTAGCTAAATTCTCACACTTTTTGTTCCATTGTAATAATGTTACCTCTCCGTTCACATTTAAAGTGTCTCAATTTGGATGAGAAATTACAGTCACTAGCTATGGGCTATATTTCTATCCTGGGGTCCAGTTGTATCATTTAAATGTACAAGATCTCACTTGGCCAACTCATGTACACATCCACCCTTACCCACTTCTTCCTTTAGCTTCAGAGCATAGCTCCCTAGGTCTTGATCCCTGGGCCGCCTTCTAGCACTTCATAGGTCCAGACTCAGTTGGCTTTCTCCATCTACTACCAGGCCTCCAGGAAACATAATTCTTGTAAGTTTCTGAATGCCTCCATGGGAACTAATATCTGTGTATTGCTACAGCTTCTGCTTTCAGGAGCATGACTCTCTTTTACATTTACCTGGAGACTGGGGGGTTTGGGGGCAGGTGTGGATAATGTGTAACCCAGTGGCTGTTGTCGTCGTCGTCGTCGTCATCGTCATCATCATCATGATCATCATCATTACCGTGATTACTTTGTCCCAGCCAGGCAGTTCTGAGTGGTCTCTGTGGAATAGCTCATTTCGTTTGTATAAAAACTCTGGGAAGTAAATACTCTTATTTGTCACCATGGTGCAGAGGGGAAGAAAGCTGTCTAAGATTCTGTGGCTGAGAGATGGAATAGCTAAGTGTTTACTGGTAAAATGCTTATCACAAAACCTACTAAATATCTAGTAAATGCTTATTGAATTGATGAAATTCCATTTTTCATAGGAAGAAAGTGGCATTCAAAGAGGTCAGAGTATTTGCCCAGGGGCAAATCATCAGCTGTTTGGGGGTGAGCTTTGGTTGGTTCTCATTGCAGCTGGGAGGTTGTGATTACACACTGCTCCTCAGCTGCATATAGGAACGGGCCTAGGAGAGCACAGGTGTGAGTCCAGACTTTGAAACCGTTTGAATCCTTCTACTAACATGTGTTACCTTTTGACCTTCAAGTCATTTAGCTTTTCTGAGCTTCTTATTTTATCCATGAAGTGGAGAAAATACTATTTTTCTAGGAGATGTTGTGAGGCTTAAATAACATTTAGAGTACTTAAAAATATGTCTGTTAGGCAGTGGTGCCCAATACACGGGCAGTTGCCATGAAAACAGATCGGTTGAATGAGATACCTTGTGTGCACCAGAAACATACCGCCACTGCATGGAGAGGAAGCAGTACTTCAGAGGACTTAGTTTTCATTCCTTTTGCCCCCACCTAGGGTAGAGAATTTCAGCAAATCTAGCTCCACGTCTTTTTTCTGCATCTTCTCCTTCGGAGTCTGCTGCTATAATTACAATCTTAAACCTGTCACAGGGGTGCTTCAGGAGGTCTGGAAATTCAACGATATTCTATCAGGAAATAATACTCCTCTGTCTGAAAGTTTCTGAAATTTTCCCTCCCCAAATCCTGTCATTTTTCATGCTCTTCTCCAGCATTTTCCTAAATTTCCCTCTCCTTCCACTCCCCCTCTTGCTTCTTGTAGAACTTTTAGCTGCAGCAGGGACACATTTTGTCATCAATTTGAAATTAATCCCTTTTAAATAACAGGCTCTCGTAGAGTAAAGAAAGAAGGAAGGGAAGGAAAACAAAAGCTATTATAAAGAGCAGTTCCATTCCATTCTCCCTGCATCCAATTAAGCTGGTGTTTCATAGGTTTTTTGACCACTGGAGTTTTGTTATCGTATTTTTGGGAGTATTAAAAGAATATTTTAAAGATTGTCTTAAGGAAAAGATTTAAATGAAGGATTAATTTATTTGCCTTAAATACGATGATGATGATGGTCATGGTGATGATGGGATGTTTGGAAAGCTGATAAAGAATGCCTTATTGTTCCTTAGTAAATTCTTTTCCCCCAGCTCTCATTACTTTCCAAGATAGACTTCACTTGACCCAAATTCCTTGCTCTCTGAGTTCCTACCCTCTAAATCAGTCCTACTTAAATTGTGGAAGGAGGCAGGCAGCATCAGCAGCACCTGGAAGCTATTAGAAATTCAAATTCTCGGAACTAATAAACAAATTCAGTAAAGTTGCAAGATACCAAATCGACATACAAAAATCAGTTGCATTTCTATACACAAACAGTGAAATATCTGAAAAAGAAATAAATGAAAATGATCTTATTTATGATAGCATCCAAAACAATAAATATTTATAAATAACTTTAACAAAGGAGGTAAAAATCTATACTCTGAAAATGACTTTGATGAAAGAAGTTCAAGAAGAAGTAGTAAGAGGAAAGATATTTTGTGTTCATGCATCACAAGAATTAATATTGTTAAGATGTCTCTACTACTCAAAGCCATCCATAGATTGGGTGCAATCCCTATCAAAATTTCAATAATGTTTTTCACAGAAACAGAACAAATGATCCTAGAATTCAAATGGAACCACAAAAAGATCCTGAGTAGCCAAAGCAATCTTGAGAAAGAAGAACATAGTTGAAAGCATCACACTTCCTGCGTCCAAACTAGACTATAAATCTATAATTATTTAGTCAGTGTAGGGCTAGCATAAATATAGCCATCAGCCAATGGAATAGAATTGGGATCCCATAAGTAAAGCCATACATATATAATCAGCTAATATTTGACAAGGGGATCAAGAATACTCAATGAAGAAAGGATAGTCTTCTCAATGAACAGTAGTGGGAAAATTGAACATTCACATGCAAAAGATTAAAATTAGACCTCTATCTTATACCTTTCACAAAAATGAACTCAAAATATGTTAAAGACTTGCTTGCAAAACCTGAACCTGTAAAGCTCCTAGAAGGAAAATATAGGCAATAAGCTCTTGGAGGGTGGGGTTGGCAACTACTTTTGGAGGGTACCTTTCCCATGGAAGATTTGTTTCTGGGTGACAGAGGAAGGCCAGAGGATCCTTCTTGCCCAGACTGTTTTGTAAATGCCTTCAATTCAAGAAAATTTATAGGCCAAAGTGGCATATTTGGGGGTGACATATTCTCTTCCCCTTGAAGTCCTAGTGATTTAGCATCCATTAGTAGGCAGACTCAAAACTTCCTCTTTGCAAGTTGGTTGTAGCTGTCATCATTACCCGACATCATGACTGGACCAAACTCCAGTTCCTGTGTCCCCACCCCACCGTCAGTTTGCCCCTGTAGGGCCTTTTGCCTGGAACATTACATCTCCACTCTGCTCTGCCATGGAAATCTACCCAGTGTCCATGACTCAGTGCCCGTAGCCACGCATTCATGTAGCATTTCCTGACGCTCAAACTCCCCCTCTGTAATATTGGTCTGTACCCCACTTTTGTCTAGAATATTTTAAATGTCTTTGCTATTTCTTCATTAAACAAATATTTATTGAGCATTTACTTTGCCAGAATAGCAAGAAAACAGGTTTTATTCCTGCCCTCACAGAGCTTATATTTTCTGTGCTTGGGAATTAACAATTTTTCTTACATAATTTAACTCATTTCATATCATGTTGTTAGTATTTTTCTTTTTTTAGTGTATTTAACTGTACTGAAAGCTCCATGAGATTGCTTGCCTCTCTTCTAGCTTGCTGCCTCTGTGACCCTGTCTATTGTTTATACACAGTAGTTGTTCAGTATATTTTAGTTCCATGAAGGACCTCTTTGTATTAAAGCTAAACTTACTCTAACATTGACTGTTATGCATTGCAACTGCTGGGTCTTTGACCTTTTGCCTACAATGTCGATCTATTCAGCATGGCCTTTGGAACTGTTCTGTGCATTTCTATCTTTCAAGAATCGATTCCCACATGTGATGTTGTGATTTATAATAATCCACATACATTTAGTCTTTGACTCCTTTTCTGGCCCCAAAACTCCTAAAACTCTTGGAATTTCCAGAGATGGGAGCAAGAAAGGTGTTTTTGTTATGTTAATGAGGTGATGTTCGGAAAGTACCTAAGCAGGTGGGCTGGTTGCCTGGAGAACCCATTACGTAATTGGAGGGTTGGAAATTTCAGGTCCCCTCCCCCACAAGAGGGGCTGAGGGTTGAGTACAATTGCTAATGAGCAAATATTTCAGTCAATCATGCCCAAGTAATGAAGTCTCCATAAACTCCAAAGGACAGGGTTCAGGAAGGTTCTAGGTTGATGAACCAGAATGCTTCCATGTGCCACCGTACTGGGCTGAGGACTCCCAGTAGGACAGAAACTCCTTTGTTCACTGCCTCACCTTATGCAAGTCAGCATCTGGCTCTTGATTCGAATCCTTTAATATCCTTTGTAAAGAATTGGTAATCTAGGGAGTAAGCTAGTTTCTGGAATTCCGTGAGCCTTTCTAGCAAATTAATTGAAGCTAAGAAGATGATTATAAGTACCCCTGATTTATAAAACTCGTTGGTCAGAAGCCCAGGTAACAACATGACTTTCAATTTTTTTTTTTTTTTTTGTCCTGAACTTTTGATTGTTATCTGAAGTGGGGACAACTTTATGGGACTGAGCCCTCAAGGTAGCTAGAGTAGGGATTGAGCTGAATTGTAGGACACCCACCCCTGTGGGAGAACTGCCGGGAGGTATGGGAGAAAACCCACAGGCATCAGAACTGGACCCAGAGTCTTACGATTTATCTTCCTTTTCCACAAAGCCTTTTTAGAACATTTTGGGACCCATAATGACTTATAAAATACTCTTCTCTGGATTTTTCTGAAACTGTTGCATAACACATTTTTCTTAGGTTTATATTCTACTAGACATGATACCTCAGCTAAATTTTAAACTCCTTGAAGGCCAAAAATGCAAATGTACCCTGTTTAGCATTTAGTAAAATGTCTTGTCCACGAGTGCCGAATAAATCTGGATTGATGAAATGCATGCTAATGCACTCTAATGGCTACTAAAATCCCATCCTTGTCACTTCTAGTGACCATTAGTTTACAAATCCTGTGCCTTGCCCGGAGTAGGTTATTACTCTCTTCTACCAATAAAGAAAATATCCTCAGTAAGGTAGCCAGCCAGTGGTTCCCTGGCTTTGCCTATTCTGACCTACTCTTATTTATTAATAACATTGGGCTGTGTAGTAATATGTACATTGGTTCTTTACCTTGGGACTTCGGAAGGCCAAAGTGCTTTTGAAATTGTCTAATGACAAAGTAATAATTCATGTGACACGTTATGACACAGGGACTATTATCTATACAGGGAGAGCTGTGTACTGCTTATCAAGTATACTCACAAATGAAGATTAACTACATATTTTCTGAAAGCAATCTGCCTCTCCCTCAGTAAGAAATGAGTACTGTCTTATTTATAACCTAGGTGACTAATTGAATCATTCATTTGTTAAGAAATCCTTATAAAACACTTGACTAGGTACCAAGTATAATTCTAAGTTTTTTATGTATGTCAAGATGTGTAGTCTTCACCCTGGTCCAACGTGGTTGGAACTATTACTATCTTAATGTTTACAGATGAAGAAACTCAGGTACAGAGAGAGGTCATATTTGCTCAACCAAGGTCACCTAGAGACGAGGCTCAGGTTCCAACGCCAGAAGAAGTGTTCTGGAGTTTTCATCTTTTCACGCTCTTCAGCGGTATGCCGTGTAGTAACTTTGGTACTTCCATATTCTTGTCTATGTGTCCCAAATGGTGTGTGTGGGCCCCTCTCTGATGCCCCTTGCCTGTGATTACTGAATATAGGTCATTTTTAGTTGGCACTTGTTGCAGAAAGTCGTTAGCTTGATCACTGAAGGTCTTGCCTTGGGTCTTTCTGATGAATGGTGGACTTCTCTCTTCAAGTTCATTTTGTTCTTCATACTGTGATAATTTTTTTTAAAGATTTTTATTTTTTTATTTTTTTATTTGACAGAGAGAAACACAGCCAGAGAGGGAACACAAGCAGGGGGGAGTGAGAGAGGGAGAAGCAGGCTTCCCACCAAGCAGGGAGCCCGATGTGGGACTCGATCCCGGGTCTCTGGGATCATGACCTGAGCCGAAGGCAGTTGCTTGACCAACTGAGCCACCCAGGCACCCCATACTGTGATATTAAGGGAAGAAATTTGAAGTTCCTTTGGGAAGGGAAAGTTTCATCCCATCGGAAAGACACCTAAACTAGAGCTTTCTTTGGTGAAGTAGGAACACTTCCTGTGAGTCCTTCTTCCTAGCTCCCCACACCTGCCCAGGCGATGAGCAGTCCTTTGACACATTTGTTTAATGAGAGAGTTGCTTACATTGCTTCTCTGTATTTGGTAAGCTGTATGTGGACAAGGAGTCTCTGTCCAATTCAAAGTGCTGAACTCAGGGCCTGACACAGAACAACCACTTAACAAATTCTTAATGAGTTAGCCTGTGAATTGATGTGAGTCACAAGCGCGCCATACAGATTTCTCAACTTAATCATTTAGTGCTTTAGTGCATGCATGTGTGTGTGTGTCTGTGTGTGTGTGTGTGTAGAGAAAATAATTCTTATTTCCTTCATTAACGTTATCAAGCAGCAAAGCCACGTGATGCTATCCTTATTGCCATCCAAAGTTAGCTAAAAAGAGATGCAGTAGAGGCCTTCTTTTTTTTTTTTTTTTGAATTCTTGAGGATTTAAAGCATAGAAACAGTGTAGCTGGTGAATTTTCACAAGGCATGCAGACAAAGAAGGGCATTACATAGAAAAATAAATGGATATTACTGACGACTGCTCCATGAGCTGCAGGTATTTATTGCCCAAATGGACTTATGTGAAAGGTTTCTAATGGAAAGATAACAGACTAAAGGCCTCCTCAGATGGAGGCATTAGTATTCTGATCCAAGAGTTTCAGAGGCATTAGTTTACTTTGAATATTTTCATATCTTTTTACCACTGGGGCCTTTAGTATTGGAACAAATTGATGTCTAGAGTCCAAAAAAGCTGTTTAGTGTGTGATAGTAGAAAATTAAATAATGCATTTGTCCTGCAGGCTTCTGGCTCTCACACTTATGCAAAATCGCTAGAATACGCACAGCCTCTTTTTGGAATGTCGGATGTCTTCATTGGAGACAGTGTGAGGAAATCTATTTAATTACTTACCTCAGATGGATGGTATGAGGATGAAGTTACCCTTCTACATTGGAATTTCTGTTCCTGTCCCCAGTAGCATTTGCTGACCCTGAGGAAAATGAATGCTCATCCTCAAATTCCAGAATTATTTTGTAAATCATTACCCATGGTACCCATTCCCTGCACCATCTCCATCAAAATGGAGAGTTAAGGCCAATGAAGTGAATGCCTTGTATTTGGACGGCCTTGAAAAATAGGCGCATTAACAAGATACCTAAGGCAAAGTTAACTTGGAAGTAGGTGCATTAACTCTGCGAGTTCAAACTCCTGGCATCTGCCAGCCATACGAATCCCCATGATTATAACGTGAGGGATGGACAGGGTCCACCCTGATGGCAGAATCCTCAGATCAGTTAAGAGTAAAGCAAATCATATAACAGAAAATTTAGTTCGTTTTAGCAGTGAGTTTTAAATTTGTATCCAGGAGAAGAGAGAAAAGAGGAGAAAGTCCTCTGGCATTTTCTCGGTTAATGTCTCCTCCTAATTGCTGTTTGGCCTAGTTCTTTTTTTGTCTGTGTTTCCTCCATGCAGGGCTCTTGGCTGCTTTGCATCTCAAGGGGTAGCATATTCAGGACTTCACTTTGAAATGTGGGTTTCTAAAAGGCAGAGTGAGACATCTGCCACCCACCCACTCTGCTGCCTACCAGGACATTCCTCATCTTGCTTTAGCTGGAGTGTAAAATTAACCTCCTGCCCACACTCAGTAGAAGGGGCTGGCTTTGTTTTTTTGTAAGCCATCACTTCCCCCAACCCCCACACCCTGTTTCTCCTAAGGGCAGAAAAATACAGAAGGAGAGAAAGAGATGAAAGCATTAGGGAAAAAAGATATTGATACTGGGCTGTTTCCATTACATAGCGTATTAAATTGACCCCGCCTGCTTGGATCTTGGGTTTATAACTCACCATATGACCTACCAACCTAATCAACCTTCCCTTCCCTCTCTTGCCTGAATTTCTTATTATATAGAAACTGAGTGATGTGTGTTAGGAGGGCACATGTTGTGATGAGCATTGGGTGTTATAAGCAATTAATGACTTGTTGAACACTACATCCAAAACTAATGATGTACCGTATGTTGGCTGACTGAACATTATAAGAAGGAAGGAAGGAAGGAAGGAAAGAAAGAAGGAAAGAAGGAAGGAAGGAAGGAGAAAAAAGAGAAGAGAAAAGAAAAGCAAATGAAAGAAGTGGAAAGGAGAAAATAGCCTATGGCCATCACTGTTGCAGTGGTGATTCTTAAAGCCCTTCGCCAGGATGGGTAGCAATCCAGAGCTTAAAGGAGGTCACACATACACAAACGTGCCAGAGAAAAGAGAACCAGTAAGCAGAGGCATTTTTCCTCACTGACTCAGAGTTTCGGGAGTTACTGGTGAAGGGGATCAGAATATGCCACCCATAATATGCCACTTTGTCATACGGATTATTTTGAGCCAAAGGCATTGAGAAGAAGCAAAACTAGGAAGAACTCTCTGCTTTCCCTTTCTTGGCCCAAAAGCAGGGCATCAGCTTTTCATTTTAAATGTATCCTCGTTCCTTCTCATATACTAAGAGGAAGAGAACAACCATAAGCACCAGAGATCGAAAGTTTGTCTTGGGAGAAGTCCACACAAACTCATGTTACTAAAATAACCCTTATCTTTCATTAGCTTCAAAGCGTATTCACTTTTTCAGTTTACTGTTCCTAGAAACTCAAACCTCTTGTCCAGTCACTTCTCCACAATTTATCATCCTTTGTTAAATTGGTACTTAAGTTCTCAAGCCTAATGATTTAATTCATTTGTCACTTGTTTTCTGTGAAGCCCCCAACCCATAAAAATGAAAAACATCACTGGGACGTATTTGCCTTTTTTCCCTGTCAGTCTGGATTTTTGTTAATTCACCAATCCCAGTGACACAGCATAAGAGTGTAGAGGAAAAGTTTTCCTCCCCTACACCAGTGAAGAACTATTTCTTGATTGGCAGCTTCTCTTTCTGGACTCAGAGAAACTTCTCTAGAGCTCATTTAATCCTCTGAGTTTAAAAGACAAAATACCCCATGCCATGAATTTACTCCTTTTATCCAACAGATATTTTATTGAGTCCTTTTATTAGTAAGACTTACTTCTTGCTCTCATGTGGCTGATAATGTGGCAGAGACAACTTTTTAGGCTTTGTAGGGACTTTAGCTTTGCTCCAGTGAAAATTACCGTAGGTTAGAAGGTACCATACTATCTACCAGTCTGTCATTTATTAATCATCCATCTGTATGTCTTTCACTCCCTGTGTTTATATCATTGTGTTTTCAGATATAAACTATATTTTGTAAGGTAGTAATAAATGTTTCACCTTTGTAACCACCATAAAATGAAGTTTTAAAAGTTGAAAAATTTAAATTAAAAAATTTTAAATGAGAAACGGATATTCTAATATCATGTAAAACCACAGATTACAGTTGTGAAATAAATCTACAACACAGCAGGGAATTAAGATGCTGTACTTGATAGCAGTTGAGGTAAACCTAATGGCCTGCATAATTCAGATTTTACTTTTTTAGGGTGACGGGGAGATAGATTTTGGGGAGGGTATGTTCTGTGGTGAACACTGTGAATTGTTTAAGACTGATGAGTCACAGACCTATACCCTTGAAACAAATAATACATTATATGTTAATTAAAAAGACCAAAAAAAAAAAAAAAGAAAAGAGCATCCATTTATCAAAACAGGCAAGCATATTTCTGATTCCACATTCTGTAAGGAATTTCATTAGAATATTACCTAGTATTATAATTGGTGCTCCCGATTCTTCCCCTCTTATTTAGATTTGAGAGAGAGCGTGCGTGCACACAAGTCAGGGGAGGAGCAGAGGGAGAGACAGACTCTCAAGTGGACTCTACATTGAGCTCAGAGCCCAACACAGGACTCAATCTCATGACCTGGAGTTGATGACCTGAGCCAAAACCAAGTCTGATGCTCAACTGACTAAGCCACCCAAGCACCCCCTTTCCCTCTTATTTAGAATCTGGGTTATTAGGCCAGTCGTTCCAAACTGGAATGAGTTTCTAAGTCACCTGGAGGGCTTTTGTAAGTGAAAATATAGATTGGCTGGGTTGCACCTCTTGGCTCAATTTAATTTTCTCAGGCCTCGTGTTGGAGGCCCTCCCAGGCTACAGGTTTGTAAACTTCAGATTTTGATTCTGCAGGTCTGGGATGAGGCCCAGAATCTGCGTTTGTTGGTGATGGTGGTGCCACTGGTCAT